>JAOXJP010233008.1:0-10380 GCA_025762735.1 Platanus orientalis | reverse complement strand
ATTACAACCCTAGTCTAGGGGAATGATATAGGGCTACCTTTTGTCCGGGGGAATGATATGGGACTATCCTTTATCCGAGAAAATGATATGGGACTACCCTACTCTGGGAGACTGATATGGGACTACCATTTTTTTGGGAGAATGATATGTGATTAGTATGAGTCTTTATGACTATAGGTACTCAATCACTCGGTTATTTCAATAAGTGAAGATAACCCTAACTAGTGTGCATGCCTAGTCATCGAGTTATATAAATGGTGTCATTAGGTATCCAATCATCAGATCACATTAATAGGAGAAGATGGCCGTAGTGGCCCAATATATATGTGATGTGTTGTGTTGGAGACCTTATATGGGTTATGTGATATATTGTATCAGAAACCTTATATAGGTTATGTGATGTGTTGTAACGAAAATATTTTATGGTTTATATATATAATATGCTTTGTTGGAGATCTTTTATGGTTTATATATGATATGCTTTGTCAAAAACCTTGCATGGTTTATTTACACTTAGATATGATATATGATAAAGAAAGCAGTGAGCTTTACATATGGTACATATACTACTAGGCATGTGCATTTAGTACTTAACATGTGACATATAACACGTAGCATATGCATGATTCAGCTTGATCAATTTTGGATATTCTTGTGGTTATCTTGTAACATGTGCGTTCTCGAATCATAGTAGGGATACCTGTTTAATAAACTTAATGTACTCTCATTCCTGCTCTGATTCCTTAGTTTATCTTGATTCTTCCTATTTTTTTATTGTGATTATCTTTGGTCTCCTTTAGTGTTGTATAAACTATATACCTTCTCACTATGCCCGTCAAGCTTACTCCAAATTAGCATCACCCATAGATGGAGACATGGAGGATGAGGTTTACTAGGAGTCGTTAGGGAGGTGACAAGATGAGAGATCGGATGGGCATCTAAGCCCAAGGACTTATCCTTTAGTTTACTTTTCCTTTGGACATTAGATTTGAGACATTTATCCATTTTAATTTGAGCTTGTATTATTAGCCGTTTGAGGCCTTATGATGGATGCAGAAGTTGAACCTATTTATTAGTATATGATGGATATGGATAACTTTTCTATTGCATTTTTTTGGATTATGTCATTGATATTATTATTCCGAACTCGTTGGTCTCTCCACTATAAAAAATGGATTCAGGGCTGGTCACTCCTATGTCACAGATCTGAACCTAGCCCACTTCATGGCCTATGGATTTTGGGCATGACAAAACCCTTGGTGATCTTGCACATATACTTTTGTGCACATATGAATCCCATACTCTAATGGAGGACTCTAGAGAATCAACCCCATGAAACAGCACCACTGTGAGTCATAGCAAGTTCACGCAACTAGTCGCAGGGGAGTGATATGAGTGGTCATAGGTAGATGTGACTGGTCACAACCAAGAAACCAGACGTGGACATCATGGAAAGACCAGGTAGGTCTGCCCGCCCCACTTTAGGGGTTTGGAGTTGCCACCAACTCGGGTTTTTACAGGCAGGGTTGGACGCCTACCTCCTTTCTAAGGAAAGGGAGGATACGGGTTTTTTAGGGCTCGGGCTAGGCACTTGGGCCTATGATTGACTCTCTAACTGATCTAGTTTACAAAGATCGAGGTAAGCTGTTTGGTTGCAATTGGGGAAGGTGTTAGGCACCCCAATTACCCACCATTTTAGGGTGACTCTTCTAACCTAGCAACTTCTAAGTGCTAGTAAGCGATAGTGTGTGTATGTGTTTATTTTATTTTTATTGGTCTCGACCACCCCTGTGGTGTGATCATTGCAGTTGCACTTGAGACATAGTCTTTGGCTGTCTACATACCTGATCTTATATGGTTCTGTGTTTTTATAGTTTTATCGGGATTAAACTGCATGTAATTCTGAGGGTTTGTAAGTCTTGGTAGTCAAGTATATTTAACTGTGAGACTGGTTCAGGGTAGGTTCATTTTAGTATTTTTATATACTTATAGAGTACTCCCCGTTGCTAAAATGTGTTAGAAAAGGGGGTTAAGACTATGTTATACCAATTTGAGTGTTTTAGGGACCTAGTTGGGCTATGGCCGAGTCTCAGGGTCTTTGGGTTATGAACCAATACGACATGACCCTTAGGGTAGGGTGGAGTCTTATAAAAAGTTGTGAAGGATTGAAAGGCAATGGTTGGGTCGGGTTACTCAGCTGGATCTCATTAACGTAGCAGCCACGACACTAGCATTGTCTCCCAGGTAAAATTCAAGTGTTGGGTATTGGGCCTAGTCTATGTTCAAATGTTAGAGAAGAGTTTTGGATATTGGAACAGGGGTTTCTTAAGGTCATGAACTTGTGGGGTTTCATTCCACCCTTTGATTTATCAGAAAATGACAAGATTGAAATTTCATAATCAGTACGCCTGATCTTCATGTGTACGCCTAATCTCTTAGTAGGCCTGATCTTCATAGTGAAGTGATTTCAGGCATATTGTCCCAAATGGACCCTACTTGGTCATTTTAAAAAAAAACTAAGGTTTTGGAAGTCTTTCATTAAGGGTTTCCAGGGGTCTGTAGGTTTCTTCATATCATGGGGTACATAGGGACAGAAAGATAGGTTTTTCAGGTTAGAATGCTTGATCTCAGGCTGTACACTAGAATTTTAACTGGATTAAAATTCAGGAATATATTGGACAGTCAGTACTCAAATAGACATATCTCTCTCCACATAACTCGGAATTGGGTGTGGTCGGTCTCTTTGGAAAGCTAAGAGAGAGATCTTTCCAACAAACCAGCAGCCTATTTTTTGGGATTTTAAGCCACCAAAAGTGGTCTAACAGACCTGGAATTTTATAGAGAGTTGGGTTATCATCCCAGTGAGCTCTTTGTAAAATTTCAGTTCTGTTAGACAAGGGTGGACCCCTTTTGAATTTTTTTAAGGTGTGGGTTATGTATAGCTCAGCACAGAATTTGACAAAAATACAGCTTGTGGGGCTCATTCCGGGAGTTATACACATGGAATTAGGCCCAACTTTGAAGGAGAACAATAATATCATGTTATGAAGCGACTGTAAAAATTTTAGAGCAAAAGAATATATACATAAGAAGTTATTAAGAAAACAAGATGAATGACTAAATTTAACATGAACCAATATTAGCAGAATTTTAATCCAAAATAAATTATGGTAAAATACCCTACCCTCAATAAAATGGACTACAAAAATTAATCTAACTTTTTAAATTAGTGGGATAATACATAGAATAATCAATAAAAAAACATTTTATAAACAAAATTAAAATTTGGGCAGTCCCCATTATTCAATCTGAATAGGGGGAACACCCTCTTTTAATGAGAAAGTGGGACCCATCTCGGGGAGTCATATGACATGATCTGGGGTTCAAATTTGGTGGACTAATAAATTACTTTATCAGTGATTTCCAACTCAAATTTGGACTCCAAATTCGAAGTGTGGAGGGATTTATGGTCCCTGCACTGTAATATGTTCAAAAATAAAGATGAAAAAAGGGAGGCAGTTTTGTCTCCCCTATGTCCCACCATGGGGCTGCTCAACTAGGTTTAAGGTTGGGTTGATCCTAGCAAAAGGGGTCTGAGAATACAAGAAAATGAAGAGGGGGAGAGGGTACCAACCTGGGAAGAAGCTTTCCTTCTCTTCTTCTTTCTCTTCTCTCTTTTCTTTTCTCTTTCTCTCTCTTATTTTTTTGGTAAGATTTCTTCTCCCTCCCTTTGAGCACAAAATGGGGGGGTATTTATAGGTGGTATGGAGATGGGGGTGAGGTAGAGAGGATGAGATAGAAGGGGGTGAGGTGGTTGGTGGGGGTGAGGTGGAAATGGGTGGAGGGGAAAAGGGGTGAGGTGGAAATGGGTGGAGGGGAAGAGGGGTGAGGTGTTGGATGACATGGGTGGTTCTAGAAGGTGGCTGGCCATGGTAAGGAGGTGGGGAATGTGTGGAGGAAAAGAGGGGTGAGGTGTCCCCTTTTAGAAGTTTTCATGGAGGTAGGGTGGAATATGTGGATGAGGGTGAAGAGGTGGGCCCTCCTACCACATGTAAGGTGGGGATAGGTTGTGAGGGAGAGGGGGGCCCATGGGGATGGGTGTACGGCTTAGGGGGTGGTCCTTGGGTCTCTACCCCTCCAAATGAGGGGTGTAGGGTTTAAAAATAGTTTCAGGGGCATTTTAGGCAAAATTGGTAATTTTTTAAAAAAGCAATGATTGTTTTTTTTTGGATTTTCCCCTTTACTATTTGAGCTTGTTTTTTGGTTTATGACTCCAAACTTCTCAAGGTTTATAATTTTTTTGCATCTCCCAGACATTCTGGTCGTAACGCAACTGTCGGAATCAAAATCAGATTTGGGTAAGTGGGTCAAAATTGGCTCCGAATATACCCAGATTGGCCTGTACTAGTAAAAGAAGGGTAAGATGGTAAAATTGATTTTCAAAACATTCATATGAAAGATAGCCCTTATGATTTGTGAGCCATGGGCTCTGACTACTCGTGAATTTGATGCCTGAGTTGAAAGCGCTTGAACCTGCAACTAGTTTTTCCTAGCTTTGAATGGGGTGTGATGGTAATCATGGTTGTTTAGGTCTTGGAGTTGTAATGTCATAGGGTTTAACAGGCAAAGATCTGATCCCCGATGAATTTTTGGGAGATTTTCGAAGGAGGGTCACCTGATCAAGAAACGTGCCTAGATTGGTGAAGAATTGGGTCATCAAGCTGTGCTAGGTTTGTGAAAGGACTTCTTCATTAGGGTATTTATTGAAGATCTCAAAAATCCTGAAAAAACAAGCTTGACCTTGATGGATTTGGATTTCTAAAGAGTTTTAGGGGGCTCACCGAGTGTCCATGGCTGATAAAGGTGATTTAGCTGTATTTGGGGACAGATTAGGGCAATTGGGAGGCATTGTGTCCTCAGAGATTTTTCTTAGGAATTTTTATGGCTTACCTGTCACGCCCCGAAACCCACACCAAAAAGGCCATGAATTTTGGTATATGACAATAAACATTCATGCATTCATTCTTAACATGTAAATTCCATATAAATTTTTTGCTCATTCTTTATATTTATACGCAGTGAAACTACATATTATAAATCATAACCATACATATCCTATAATCAACTTGTAATAAAATTTTCATAATTCCATAAACTTGAAAATAATTCATAATCATGTCTTGTCATTTCCATTCACATAAACTAATAGTCTTAACATAAATTAAACCATCATCTAAAAATCAAATATCAAGCCTAAACCAAAATCCACTAACTTATTATATTCTTTTCAAATAAATTGAAATAAAATACTGAACCGAAATAAAATAAAATAATGTCTCAATGTCTTATAGCATATATCAAATTTTCTAACTCTTCAATCCTGTTTGCTAGCATCTCTATATAGCTATCTCCTCATCATCTGTGGTGCCAAATTTGGGGTGAGCTTGACAAACTCAATGGCTAACAATAAACTAAAGAATACTGGATCAAGACTTAGTACGATCAAAACAAAATAGAGAGTTGTATACTTTTTAACAATATACGGAAATGAACAGTTAACATATAAAAACATATACTGAATTAAAAACATTAAGAGACATACATATATACTGTCTAAAAAAAACAAGTGCAAATAATTGAACTAAACTGAACAAAATGTGTAAAATGGATACATAAGCCAGTACAGATAACAGTTCCATAAGCCAATACAAATAACAATTCCATAAGTCAATATAGATAGTAATTACACCATTTAATCTCCGATGAAAAGGGTCAATCGCACCATTTAAACCCCGGTGAAAAGGGCTAGTCCCACCATTTAAACCTAGGTGAGAAGGGTCAAGTTACACCATTTAGTCTCCGATGAGAAGAGTCCAGTCACACTATTTACTCTCCGGTGAGAAGAATCTAGTAACACCATTTAGTCTTCGGTGAGAAGAGTCTAGTCACACCATTTAACCTCCGACGAGAAGAGTTCAATATAGTTCACACCATAAACCAGGTGTGATGAGTATCATCTTTCATCTCCCTTGATAACAAAGGGTGACTTAAAACAATACCACAATATAAAACAATCAACAATTACAATAATAGTACAAAACATATAATAATCCATATCAAAATATAAACAAATTCATAGCACATTAAACCATAGGTGTTTGATCCTTTTAAACACATAACTATAGAATAATTAAAGTTTTTACAATAATCATGAAGAACATATCACATTCAAATCATAAATCAATCATATAAACATTTACAGTTCTTTACAAAATAAGATAATGGTCTCTATGATCCTATGAAAGCAATTATCAAATCTAGAAGTACTTGTGCTCCTTAAAATAGAAAAAAAATCTATTTAAAGTCATTGAGTTTGGAACTTTAAATCCGTTTAAAACTTGTAGCAAATCATTCCTTAACATAATCTAAAACAATATAGAACCTTAGGATTTTACAAAACAAATCATGGTATCTTACGTTCTTGAAAAACCTCCAAAAATCCCTTTAAAATCTTTTGATCTTTGTTTTAAAACAGTTTAAAAAAGAATAGTAGATATTTACAAAACATGAGTAAAGCACTTCTATGATCCTAATAGAGTAAAAAATAAAATTAGTTTAATGTCCTATACAAAACTAAATTTTTCTTCCAAAACGAATTAAAACTAGTGAATAATGATTGGAAATCTATTTAAAAACCATAATAATCTTTGCAAAACAAGTTTGGATCTGTTTTAAGAACCTATGACATTAAAAAATAAAGTTAGTTAAGTGTCCCCTATAAAACCAATTTATCTTCTTTCGAAACAATTCAAACTAGTGAAGAACGGTTGTAAATCCATTAAAAAATAGAGTAGTTCTTTACAAAATAGTTTAGATCATTTCTAGGAACCTATGGCAATAAAAAATGAAGTTAGTTTAGTATCCCCTACCTCTTAGTTGATGCAAAATTCCTTCCAAGTATTGTTTTTCAGAAAAATCATCGAATCTTTGTAAAACCTAAATTTTTCTCTTCTTTTCTCTTCAAAATCCCTACTCTTGCAAAACTTCTTCAAAAGATCATCTTTCTTATGAGTTTTTATAAGCCTAAATAACAACCCTATTTTTTAATTTTGTATTTAGGTAGGTCTCTAGTGAAAAAAGTCTTTAAAATTTTGTAAAAATCGTGGTTATACTGAATTTTCTTCTGTGATGACGTCATCATACTAGAATTTTTCCAGCACAGACATTTGATGGGAAAACAGTCATAACTTTCTCTACAAAACTCAGATTCACTCATCATTTTTTTTGTTGGAAACTAGACTTCAAGAGCTTTCAAAATCTATAAGGATTACGCTTTAATTTGTTCTACATTTTTATTGGTGTATTTTTAAAGTTACCTCAAAATTTACTAATTCATACTATACTAGACGGTATAGACACTTTTTGGAAAATTTGTCATAATTTTTTCTAGGAAACTTCAATTCACTCACCATTTATTACATTAGAAAGTAGATTCATAGATCTTTCCAAGCATATATTATTTGTAAGGTGATTCCTACGGGATTGATACAGATTGACTTATGAAGTTGGGTCATCCATCTGGGACAACTTCAGTAATTGTCATGTCCTTGACCTTTTTTTTCTTGTTTTAGTAAATTGCCTTTAACTTTTTTATTTGGTGTCTATTTTGCTTGTTGTTTGTTGCATAGGACTCTATACTTCCATGCCTATCCAAAAGTATAACTTTCACTCATAAATTCTTTCTATAATTTTAGTAGTATCTTTCTAAAGTTGCTTCAACATTCAAATTAGTATATGTGCATTTAAGTGATCCTATGTGTGTGCAGAACTTATGTGACATGTTTTAGGATTCTAAGTGTGACATGTGTACAGTAATATGTGTGTCATGGTGTGGGGTGTTACAGAAAGAGTTGAGTGAAGGTTCCTTGAAGAGGAACCTTAAAGGGAATGATATTCTACAAGAGGAATTGTAGATCCAATAAGGAATATGCTTGAGTAAGTGATTACACATTGCATACACTTTTTTTACTCTTGTGATCTTAGAGCTATGATATCTATAGCTTTTGATTGAAGTTTTATGCTACGAACTCTATGGATTTTAAAGAAGTAAGTGACTTTACAAGATGTACACATGTTTTTACTCTTATAGTTTTAAATCCATGGTTCCTATATGCATGATTTAAAGTTCTCTAACATGATTTCTATGGATTCCTAAAATTCATGATATGGGAATGATTTTATTCACTATGAAATGGTTTTTCCCTATTAAAAGCTCATAAATTTCTACCTATTCATGAAATTTACCATGATTACATGTTTATCCTTGATAGGATCTTAGAAATCCCTATTATGAGCTTATGATTTACATGTTAACTATTAAAGTTTACTTGAAGGATTTACAAAATTGATTTCTATAGATCTTCACATGAGATTTGAAAGGATTTTGGTAATTGACTTCATTTTGTACTTGTATGGGAATTGAAAATATTGGAAATACATAATTCTATATGTATTCAATAGAATAGTCAAGTATCTTGTATGGTATTGATGTTTTGCTCTGATTATGAGCCTTTATGTATAAATTCATTTTGAATAAACCCTAAGCCCTATATAAGTGAAGAAATGGCTAAGTAAGGATCCATGTGTTTGCATATATGATTAAATTTATCATTATAAATGGTCTAATGAATCTATGAGATATTTTATGTTTAGAAAAAGATATGAATATGTTGTATATTAATATTTGAATTGAATCATAATAAAATAGTAAATAACAAGTTAAGTATGATCCTACCATTAGGAGTTAAACAATGACCATGGTTAAATGATAAGTGGAATGAATAATAGTCAAGAAAAGTGAAAGAACATAAGTAATATCAAAAGTTAAGCTAATGTAAGATCCCACCATTAGGATTTGAGCGATGGTGAAAGATAAATGATAAATAATAAGTTAATAAAAGATCCTACCATTGAGAGTTAAATGATGGCCAAAGATATATGATAAAAAGAATAATAATGACAAGTCAATATAAGATCCCACCATTGGAAGTAAACGATGGTCAAGTGAAATGAAAAATGATTAAAGAAGAATGACAAATGATGAGTGGGATGGTTAATCACAAAAGGAAAGTGATCTATGAAAAATGAAAAGTGAGAAAATAAGACCTAGTTCTTAGGGATTAAACAATGACCAAGATCCTACCATTAGGAGTTAAACAATGGTATGTTATGTAAGATCCTACAATTGAGAGTTAAACGATTGTCAAGATCCTGCCATTGGGAGTTAAGCAATGACATTCCCATTCCATCTACTTAAGAGATAGTTTGGGAGGAGTGGCCATTGGAGTGAGTCTTCATATTGATTTTTAATCTTCCACTTCTCCTCATGCATGAGTAGAAGTTGTGGTTTCCTTCACGCTAGATGGTGTGGTATCATTGGAGAATAAACTTTCAGCATGATCTTCAAAATCCTATTTAACCATATTTGGATTACAAATTCCAGTTAAGATAGATATGTGAGGTAGCGTGGGATTGTAGGACACTAACTTTCTAATCCCCTCTTTAGGGGCATTTTGATCTTTCCTTAGGTGGGAGATATGTCCATTTATATCTTGATTGCTATCCAATATACCAAAAATAGATCGTGCAGTCCCAGCCGCTGTAACCATCAACTCCCTCTTCTACAAAATGAAACCTTCCTATATTTCAAAATCCACTAGGTTTGTTGGGATATTCTTGATTTTGGGGACTTGAAGCTGGTATCAACCATGGAGAATTAATAGTATCTATGATGTGTTTATACAAATCTACTAGTGGGGATCTCCTGATGTCACCTATAACACCCCATGTTGCACTTAAAGGGTAAAATCATAATTTTATCCCCGTAAGGGTTATCATTTCACATGTTTAGATAGACCTTAAAGTGGTTTAAGAATCCTTTGAACCAATTTAGAAGTATAGAACCTAAGTTGGGCCATAAACTACCCAAGTTTGAAAGTTTTTCCAAGTACATAATTGGGTGACTTCACAGGAAAACTTGTACCAATCCCAAGACAATTTGAGTATGAGATGAAATGTCTCTAAAGTTATCCTAGAGGGGGGTGAATAGGATATCGAATTTATTTTACCATTTCTTGCCAATGTTGTGATTGATTTTAATATTTTTAAGTGAGTGTATGCGTCAAGGTACTTACTCAAGCATTTAAATAAACACGTAGCAAGCAATAAGAAATATGAGCATAAATAAAAGAGACAAGCAATCACACACTCAATCCACAACACAAGATTTATAGTGGTTCAGCATTAAAGCCTACGTCCACTCTTCTAAAGCTCACTATGAGCTTAGGTATATTTCATTTAGATTGTCACATACAACCTAGG
>JAOXJP010233007.1:0-10380 GCA_025762735.1 Platanus orientalis | reverse complement strand
CTAAGGTAGCAAATAAGCCAGTAGTTTAGGAGTTTCTAAGTTGGTTTCTTGCTATTTTCATGAGTTTGTGAGCCTATTTATGGGCTAGACGTTTTTGTACTTGGTATGATGGAATTAATAAAAAAATTGGTTGGGTTCTTGCTCTCCATGGGTGAAACTCATTCTCTTCTTCAAGACTGAAGAGTTTTCAAGTCCTTGGTGCCTAAGGCTTGGCTTGGTGGGTGATTTCCTCAAGGTGCATTCCCTATCTTCTCATCATCTTCTTGTCTACTGGTTTCTTGATCAAGAACTTGCTGCACACTATACCAATCACTTCCTTTTTCATCCCAACACTTCCATACACCAGTCCATCAACACCCATCTTTAAAACCATCACTCCGTACCACTACCTACATCAATCGACCACCACATACCAATTGAAATTCTAGTCCAAAGTAATCCTTAGAGGGGGGGGGGTTGAATAGGATTCCAATTTTTCTTAGTAAAACTTCTTTGGTTTATTTAATAAATGCGGAATTATAAACGAGCAAACCAATCTTTGTTTTAGTTTAAGTTCTTACTATTTTAGATCATCTTCAATGTACTTAAGTCGTCACACAATAATTTTGACTTAAGTAGATTGACAAGCAGATGTTAATCACTACGTGGCTCCATTGTTGCTTATAGTTGCCTATAACAGAGTGGGAGTAGGGCGACTAGTTCCACTTCAGAGTTTGTGTGAAAATAATTAAACATAAGTGCAAATGCTAAACTTAAATGCAAGTGTGCTGAAAGTAAAAAACAAGATAATTCACAACCACACAAGGAAGACAATTATTTATAGTGGTTCGGCACACCGGCCTACATTCATTGTCGAACAACTTACTCTACGAGTCCGGTTGATTTTTTATTAATAGTTAACTAACTATTACAAAAGGAAATCAACAAACTTACCCAACTTCCTCTAGTGGCTCCGGTGAAGGAAGATTCTGCCCGGTGGCTTTGATAAGTGCTCTAGTCCAGTTGCCCTGGTGGACTTCAATCTTTTACTTTTGATGGCTTTGACGAAGGATGCAATTATGATAGAAGAATTGGTTTGTGGATGCTTAGACCTTTAGTTAGGTTAGTATTATGATGGTGCACACAAAATTGAGAGCCTCTCAAGGATTGATTTGCCTAGTACAAATTTGCTTACTTAAACTCAAAGATTGAGTCTTTACAATCCCAACACAACTTGGTATCCATGATATACCAATGTAATTACACCTAAGTTGTGTGGCTTTGCTTCACATAAAGATATGCCTATAGAATTGAACAAAGAGCTTTTTGCAAAGCTTGAAACTCCCCCAACAATGGCTTAATCAATTGTGTATCATTATTTGGTCATAATGGTGATTAAGACACTTATTTATAGTGCAAAAATCCCAACTTTTCGAGCCTATCGGTAAAAAACCAGCCGTTGTAGCCTTCTCAAATTGGAGTTTCCCATTTTGGAACATTCGAGTGCTCAAAGATCCTATTTGAGCACTCGAATTTGGAAACTTTTACGGTTTCCAAATTAAGCATATTTGAGTGCTCGAATCCTGCCAAGTTCATAAAATTATGTAATTTAACTAAGTTGTGATTTTTACGAACTTGTTTCGGTTCGAGACACTTCCTAAGGTTATAAATTGGTCCTTTTTTTTCATCTTAGGCTCAACCTTAGTCCATTTAAAGGCATTTTGAGCACCCAATCATTTTTGGTAATATGTTTAGCACATTATGATTGATGCCTTAGCCGGTTTGAAGTTTTTCACTTGTTTGAGTACATCTTGAGCAGCTTGTGAAACTTCTTCCTTCGATGTTGCTTGAGTTTGGTTCTTGTTCTTTGACACTTTACAGACTCTTGACGTACATGAACCATAGTCTATACAATCAATCTAACTTTGACATGGAATTGACAACACTAACATACTTAATAGGAAGTACTTAATGTTGTAATAATTCATTTATTATCAACTCAAGAGAAGGGTTTCGGAAAAAAATAGAATGTTTGTGATAGAATATTTAATGGTTTTTGGAGAGGGTCTGGTTCAATTTTCATTGGGTCTCCATACTGGTGGGTCATGGTGGGGGCTTTAATTCTGGCGATGTGAAATGTGTGATAGAAGAAGGAAAAATGATTTGTAACACACAAACTTAGTCTCTTCAGTTTCGGTGAATTACCTTACCTTGAGAGGGTGGGTTTTTTTTTAATGTTGTGGAACACCTTTGAAGTGAAAGCTATTAACTTGTTTTCATCCAATGATTAATCTTTTGAAATGCTCTATGCTGCAATTTGATTTGGAGTTACAGTCTTGCTCCTTTTTTCTTCCTCTTATTTTTTTTTTTTTTTTTTCTTTCTTTCCTTTTGTTTTTCCAACTTATGGAGTGACATTACGTTGGTTAAATCTCAAATTGTCAATGTACAAAATAATCGTTTACTTGACCACTTTAAAAGGGTCTGGTGGCTTATCCTCTTTTACAGCTATGTTTCTTTACTCCTGTCACTGTTTAATATTTAATTTGATTACCCTATAATATTGTGTGTTTTCACTTTGTATGACTTTATTGTGCTTTTTTTAGCTCGTACTCCACTTAGCAAGGTTTTAAATTTTGGTTTCAGTGTAAATTTTGGTCCCCATAGAAATGAAATCGTTTCGTTGAAATTTATGGAAGTCAATGGAAATGTTGTAAAATCATGGAAGTTATGGAAACATGATAGATTTTTTTGTTGAAGGTTTAAGATGAAACTTTAGGAAATGATAGAATAATCACCAATGGACTCTCAGGATTCATTACTTAAGCATAGATGGTTGTTGGAGACCTTTTTTTATTACTTGTTTTTGATAAGCAAGGTACAAATTTTATTGAAAGAGAACTTTCATGAGAAATACAAGTTGTTTATTTCCAACAGAAAACATGGTTGTTGGAACTGGTACCTCCATGACATATGCTGTTGCGCATGTCTGGAGCACTAATGGTTGGGAAATAATAAAAAAGCACTACATAACAATTTTCTACATCCACATAGAGATAGAAAATGAAAAAAAAAACCTTATCTTCTGCATTAGATATTGTATTTCATTCTTTCTGTTGTTGTTTTATTTTTATTTGTTTGTTTGTTTGGTTGTTTTTTGTTTTGTTTTGTTTTTTTTGGCTAGTATGTTGGAGTTTGAATGATGTGTCTTTGTTGTGTTTTGTTTCTTGGTTTGCTGTAATGGCTTAGGACTCCTTTCCCTTTTATTAATAAATGAAATTTTATTTATCAAAAAAAAAAAAAAAAAGATATTGTATTTCGTTGTAGATTGGTTGTTGGAGCAGAATAGTGTTGTGCTGCTATGCCATTTTTTTGGCTAGTTTTTTGTGTAGTTACATGACCCATCCAAGCATAGTGGAAGGTGATTCTCCCATGGTTGTTGGGTGGGGTGGTAAAAGTAGAGGGGAGAATTATTGGAAATTGGGGCAATAGGTAAAAGAAATCCGGGATTTTTCTTCTTCTCTGGGCATTCAGTTTGTTCATGTTCTTAGAGAACAAAATTCATTGGCAGACTAGTTGGCGAATTAAGAGGGTTAGGTTTGTTTCTTGTTCATAAAAAGTGAGTTTCCAGTGGGTGTTGAGTAGTTTTTTGCGTTGGTCTGCCTTTGTTGTTGTATTAGTATTCTATAGCTTTTTTTTTCCTAATATAACTGTTGTCAAATTTAAGATAATTCTTAGAACTAAGGAAAAAAACCTAAATTGATTGTTTAAGGGAGATCAAGAATCCAGTTGTCTGCAAAAGAAAATTCAAGCAACAACATAAACTTAGAATGCTACTTGTGAAGACTTTAGAATTCTAGCCTCTTCATTGGCCATTTGAAGACTTGTAGGCAAGAGGAAGCCATCCTAATAGGATCTTAGGGGTCTCATCAATCTTTAGGGGTCAATGGGTCATGCACTATGTGATGTGGGAGCATTCTATGCCAAGAAGAAGAAGCTTGAGGACCATGGATAGTTCCCAAACGTGTCTATTAGTTTAGACATTTTTCTGTTTTAGAGTAATGGGTTGCTTTGTAATAAGGCTATGAGGGCCAAGGTTTATTTGAAATTTAGAATAATTTTAGGAGTTTTATTTAAATAGTTAAAGGGGTAATAAAGGATGGACGACAACTATGGTTTCCTTTTTTTTGGACTGTTAAGACCAGTCAAATTAGGGCCCACATGAGCTGGTCGTACGGCCCAAAAATTGGGGCCCACATTAGCTGGTTGAACACTCCTTAATCTCCAAGATATTGGAGGATCTGTGGAGATCTTGAGGGGTCCACAAGGCCAACTCGTCAACACCACATTAGGAGTCCTATTTAGAGTAAACTCTTATCTTTAGTAGTTGTTTTAGATTGGGAAGTTCAATAAATATGGAATCCTAGAATCTAGGTATTTGATTAGGATTTGAATTCTTTATTTAAAGTATGTAAGCCTATTTAAAGGCCAAGAGTTTAATGAAAAAAATCGGTGAAGATTATTGATTAAAAAAAAAACACAGCATGTGTGTGATCTCCTTGGCTTGCGAGCCTCCTCCCTCTTTAGGGTTGAGACAAGGTCTCCCTTCCTACCTCTTCTTCTTCTCCATGATGAGGTAATCTCTCTCTATCTCCTCCTTTCTTCTTCTTCTCTCTTCTCTCCTATTTCCCCTTCTTTCTTCTAGGTTCTGATGTAGCATGCATGTAGGATAGTGAGTGTGTGCATAGGAGATATGAATAAAATTACTAAAGTAATGAAGAAAAATAAACAAGATTCCTTCTCTTAAGTCCACATGTTATTTCAAATAGTTCTTAAATTAAGTTCAACATGCAATAAAGGAGTTAGGGCGTACAAAATAATAAACAATTAAAGACCTAGCTAATATACTTGATTATTGAGTCAAATTAGGGATGAGAAAAATTTAAATAAAGCTTAAACAAAAACATACTATGGTTGAAATTTTCCAAAAGTGCCTAAATTAGGCCAAAATTAAGGGAAACAGGCCAAATAATTCCAAGAATGGTCTGAGAGGCCTAACAATGGAAATAATAATATATTTAGGCAATCATAAAGGTTTATGGGTGATTATTTAGACCAAGAAATTTAAAACTCAGATCTAGGCCATATGCCACAACATTCTAAAAATCAACTTGCCAAGAAATTTGAGAATAGGGCCGGAAGTACTTGATTTGGATAAAACACCTTGTGGATGTCTTTAGGGATGATTGCAATCAGATTCTAGAAATTTGGGATTTCCAAAAGTTTTCAAAAAATATCAACTACAGCTAGTAGTGCCGCCCGCTTCAGAATACCCATACTTGGGTTTTACTTGATGAGGATTTTTTGAAGTGGGACCCACCTAATAGGATCGTCCAAGAGTCCTTAGCACTCTGGGAAAACCAAATTTCCAAGAGCTTCGATGAGGTGAGTGTAGAATCAATTTTCGTAAAATCACTCCAGGACCCACTTTCACACCTAGGATGTACTCCAACAGTTATAATATTTTCAAAACTGCAATTTGTAGTTGATGGGTGCTTCCTGAGGTGTCATCCAGGGATGTGTATCACCCTAGAAGAAGCACTTTGATGAAAGTCTCAGCTGTATGAGGATGGTGATCAATCTCGTGGAAGCATTCAATAGGCTGTTTTCACGCCTGTGCTTGATTCTATACTCTGGGAACTCTTCAAATCAGCAAGCTGTCAATGAGGATATGTATAGGGATGGTCATCCAACTCTAAGGAAGATCTTGGAAGTGGTAGATCGAACAAAGCCTAGTTATTAAGAGGATGGTGGTGCTTTTTGTGCAAAAACCGCTGTTTCAACAATAATAAGTTTTGAAAAATCAGAAAAAAATTAAAGAGAAAGGAAGAATAAGACCTTTAACCCAATGGGAGGGAGTGGCCTCCACCACCAGCGTTAAACAAGGTGGGAGCCTAGTCCCATTACAGGGTTTTGGGTCTCCATTATGTAAGCACAAGGAAGGAGAGGGAGAGCAGTCGTGAACTCAAATTTCAACTAAAATTTCATAGCCTCCGTAAGCCTAGTCGTGGGCTCTTTATAGAGAGTCCCACGGCAAGGTATGATTACAAAATAGAAAGTAGACTCAAAAACCCCTATGTTTAATGTCTTAAGCCCTAAAATAACCCCAAACTACAAGTAATAACGAAAAAACCCCAACAACCTACTAAAGACTAAAATACCTTCACAAACATGTGTTCCCCTCCAACAGAGGACATAAAATAAAATAAAACAATAAAGATAACTCTACTGGAACCACAATATGGGTCCATCTCTCCAGTGCCTCGTTTGGTTGACCTGGAACTCACTCTTGGACCCGATGTCCTCATCAGGTTCTCTTATCCTTTTATGCATTCTTCTTCATCCATCTTGCTGTTTTCTGTTTCAGACCCTAACCTTTCTCAAACCATTCCCTGCGACACTTCCAAAACAACCTATCTATCAGCCCATAAAATAGCCTATTGTGCTTCTCTAAACAGTCCCACGATTTCTCTTAGTAGCCCCTATTCTGTCCTAGATTTCTGCCCCTAATTCTGTCCCCAGGTCAGCCCCTAAACTGAACCCATTTCTGTCCCTGTTTAACCTTCAAAACAGTCCAAAATCTGACCCCGAACCAGTAACCTGTAGCATCTATTTCAGTCACACGACAACCCCTGTTTATACCCTATTTTTGTCCAGATTTCATCAGCTCAGAACCCTTAAATAATCTTACTGTTCAGCCCAGAAAACATACCCTGCTTCTACCCTAAAACTAGTCCACAATAAGCTAGTGTAACCCTTGTTCCTTTGCTGAAATCTGACCAGGGTTATAACCCTTGAACCCTGCTGTCTTAGCTCATTCTGAAATTAAAGCAGCTCCTCTATATTGGTTGATTATCTTCCCATCTATCCTGCATCACTATGGATGCCTTTATTGCGATTGGCTGATACAAAAAGAGACCATTTAGTTCGTTTCTTTGCCAAATCGTCTAACAGTTGCACTGTGTTGCTGTTTTGTGGTCTCTCTCTCTCTCTCTCTCTCTCTCTCTCTCTCACTCCCCCATCTCTTATACATGCATCAACCAATCTCTGTTTTGCTAATACTTGGTAATGTGTGCTTTTGTCAGATGATAAGGAGAATCTTACCTACATTTAATTTCTTGTATCGAATGCGGCGGCTGGTTCCGTCATTGGAAAGGGTGGTTCAACTATTACTGAATTTCAGTCAGAGTCTGGAGCAAGGATTCAATTATCACGCAATCATGAATTTTTTCCGGGAACATCTGATAGGATTATCATGATATCTGGAGCATTTGATAAAATCCTTAAGGCAATGGAACTTATTCTTGCTAAATTGCTGAGTGAGGTAATTTTTATGGTATGCCTTTTGGTATCTATTAGAGATTTTTTTTTTTTATGTATCATGGTAAAATCCCTTGTACTGGCCAGGCTAATGCTAATGATGGTGACATTGTCAACCCTAGATCAAAAGTGAGGCTTATTGTTCCAAATAGCTCTTGTGGTGGCATAATCGGAAAGGGTGGAGCTACCATAAAGTATGAAGTTGTTACCTTCATTCTCTGCCTTTAAAACATTAAATAGTGTCACTTTACATTCAAAGGTTATGAAAGTTCTGGTAGAAAATACTTTTTGCAACTTTGGTTTTCTTCTTTCAAATAGCTCTTCTGGTGAATGTATTTATTGGAAATTGAGCAAAACATTAAATAGTTGCGCTATTTTGGAGTAGGGATTTATTTTGGGAAGTGGGATTGGTTTTTTGCTGTTTTGTTTTGTTTTCTTTTCACAGAGGACTTCTCATTGCCTTTTTTGATATTTTGTATCTTTGTCTTGTACATCTCTTCTTCACTTTCTATACATATTTCAATACATTTCTTTTTTTTTTTGGGTTTCTTAAGAAGAAAGAATATTGCTTCCTGTAAAACTTACTTGGTACATTCAGTGCAGTTTTGGATTCTATTTCAATAGAGCCCATTCTTTGGATCCTATTTATTTGTTTGATTTTGATTCCTATTGGAACAGAATGTGAACACCAGGAATATCTGGTATTCGTTTTGTGCAGTTGAAAGTTGAAACCCCTTTGCTTCTGTGAGAGCATGATTGGCAACTAGTTTTTTGGGTTTCACACACTAAAATTGACAAAATTGAGAAACTGTCTATAAATTCATGAACTTTGGTTATTATCCCAAAAAAAAATAAAAAATCAAGAACTTTGGTCTTTGGGTAATTAGTGGAGTTTCCTGGACAACAATCACATATCAAAGTTCTGATCGGAAACTTCATGTGGGCAATTTGGCCAATGGAAAGGGTACAGGATAGGGCAGACAATTACTGGTCAATGCTGATTCCTTTTGATGTGAATGTAGAACAGTAAAAGTGAGTATAATTCTTAGCAAAGTAGAGACATGTTCTTTTTTTTTTTTTCCCATGGAAGATAGACTATTGTTACTTTTGTTTTGCTTCAAGTCATTCTAACAGTAAGTATATTTTGACAACACCTGATGTCTAGATTCTGCCTTTGAGCAGGTCATTTATCGAGGATTCCCAGGCCGGCATTAAGATATCTCCTCAGGATCATAATTACATTGGATTGAATGATAGGCTTGTGACACTGACTGGGTCTCTGGAGGAACAAATGCAGGCAATCTTTTTGATTTTGTCAAAGCTAACTGAAGATGCTCATCACATTCTATGAATGCACCATTGTCATATGCAGGTGCCAATTTATAATTAATTCACAATCTCATATATTTCCCCTTCTACCATCAGCCTCTCACTGACACTACATGCACTACATGGCAATTTGTGCTTGCTTACTTAGTCATTATTTGAATTGTCACCTTATGCTCATGAGAACTGTATTTGGTTCATTTTTATTTTTCTGAATTTTGACTATGCTGCTTAACTTTATATGGTTTTTATCTGTTAACATCTCAGTATCTTAGGTTATATGATTGCTGCAGATATGCATTCCTCTTATAAGCAGGAGAAATCACTGAATATATATATATAGTTCTGTCTGGGTTGGCTTAGACAGGCCTGAGTGTGGTGTTTAATCATTTTGGGTGGCCACAGCCAGTGATGGTCCATCCTGGTCCCCCCTAAAAGTATAGCTCCTGCATGCTGAAATGAATCAATATAGGGCTAATTTTGCTTTCAATCACAACACCAATAGGCCAAACAGCAATGAGCTTCTGATGTATGCCCACATTCAATTAAGATAAGTACTACAACTCCTGGAATATACTCCACAGTCCTTGTTCCTATCCACATGATAGGTAGGTAGCTTGCAAACACACTACTGATGGAATCTACAGCTCATAAACTTCACATAACCCACGAAATACAGCAACCAATGCTCACAAATTGATGCTGGTGCATACCAAGTGAAGACCAAGAAGCTAGAGGACCAAGGATAGTCCTCCATGATTGGTCTAGTAGTGGGCTTTTTAATTTTCCGTCTAGGGGTTAATTTGTTAGGAATTTAGTGTCTAAAGGGTGATGTACTAAGGCTATGGGAGCTAAGGGTTCATTTACAATTTAGAATAGTTATAAGGGTTTTATTTAAATAATTAAATGTGTAATAAAGGTTGGATGGCAGCTATGGTTTCTCTCTTATTTTGGACTGCTAAAACCAGTTAAATTGGGGCCCACATGAGCTGGTCGTATAGCTCAGAAATTGACTGTTTTAGGAGTCTTTTAGGTGATGTAGATATTAGAGTAAGGTGGGTCCCACACTTGGCCTTGGTGAGGTCCACGCATGGAGCGATTTATGGAAGATACAATGTTATATGGTTTAATAAAGGGTCTTATAGGGGCAGTATTGTTTATTTTGTGTCCACGTAATAAGGCCAATGGTGCCAAGATGTTGATTGGTTTTTTTTTAGAGTAATCCCATTTTTGATGTTTACCCCATTTTTTCAAAGGTCAAAACTAGTTATTTTGACTTGATTTTTGTGTAATTAGATAGGTTACTCAGTTACCTTTCTAATGAGACCAAAAGTGCGCAAATCCGATGTAATTTGGGAAAGTTATGACCAAATTACTAAGAGGTGTCGTGTAAAAAACGGGAATAGTGTTTTTTCTTATAAAATTTTAAATTTTAGTTGTTTCAATTTTAGGAAAGTGAGTTTTTAGTTTTATATTTTAGAAAACTTGGTTAGCAAGTTAAGGATTTTAGGAAGTTTCTAATTTTGGCAAGTTTTTAGTTGTTTAAGGTTGTAAACCTATTTAAAGGCAACCTCTCCCCATAATTTTACAATGAATGAAGAAATTGATGAATAAAAAATTATTTTGCTTTCTACCTCTTGGCTAGTGTGTTATTCCTGTGTGAAGTCTAAAAATCAGGAGTGGTTTTCCTCAAAGGT
>JAOXJP010233006.1:0-10380 GCA_025762735.1 Platanus orientalis | reverse complement strand
TAATCATACTGGATTTTGATTAAATAAACTACAATCTTGAACTTATACGAGCCTCAAAATCTTGTTTATACATGTATTTTAGGGGTGCGATTAGTTCACCTTTTATTTTTCCTTTTTACTGATTTATCATCCATAACCAACCCGAAAGCGAAGAGTGATTGGTGTTGGAGCACGAGGGAGCGAAGGCGAGGCGTGGTGGTTTCATTGAATTGTTGGATTTTTGAAGCAGAGAGAAAGAGAGGATGTATCATCCTTCGAGAGGAGGTGTTCGCGGCGGTCGAGATCGTAAGCTCTCCTCATTTCTCTGCTATCTTCCTTTTTCTCTTTCTAGGGTTTCTGCTTTCTGTTCACCCTTTGACCGAAAACTCTCAGATCGATTTGTTATCCCCATGTCTGGTATTTTGTTTTAATTTCTGTTGATTGATTTGATATTGATTTGTGAACTTGTTGATTGTCGATCTGTGGTTTGGTTCCAATTCATTCCCTGCAGAAGCGAATTAAGCTTTATCCTTGCGCCCTTTATTTTTTCGATTGTGACTTTTAATGACCCATCAAAATGAAGATGTGGCATGTAATTTGGGTTTGGCGTGAAAAATTGAAATCGTACAAATAGTCGCAGATAACTGATTTTTTTTCTAAATCTTTTTATGCTTAAATAATTTATATCCTTCTACTACCCCGTTGCTGCCATTTTAGTTGCTGATTTTCTTTGGAAAAATTCTGGTTTATAGTTTCCTAGTGATTATATGTAGTTTTTTTTTCTCCTTTTAACTTTACTCTTTTGTTATCTATTTCATACACATGATAGTGTTTTAGTGTTGCTGATTTTTATCCTTTCTCTCGATAGTTCCTACATCAGTTTGGTATCAGAGTTTAATTTTTTGCACCTATGTCGACTAGGACTGGTGGAAACTATAGAGGATGGCTTTGAGACAATCAATGAGATGATATTTTCATCTGATTATCAGAATAGATTAACATATTATAAGATCACATGTAAAGTCTGGAGATTTGGAGGATTAATAGTTCTAAAACTACTGTGAATCCAATTTATACTGAAGCTGAGGATGATTCAAGACAACAAAGTATGAAAAGAGATGATCAGCTTTAGATGGAGGGAACCCTGTGCAGCCACCTCAACCATTTCTCAGACCTATTCAAGCACATTATAAACCTTCTACTCCTCAAGACTATTGTTTGTGGATTTTTTGGGTTGTTCCTTATCTAATGGGATGGATTCGGAATTGTCTCAATCAAGAGGACTTTTGCTAACCTTGAAGAGAAAGAGGGAAGTGAACTTAAAAAATATGAATTGAATCATAATTATCAATACAAGATAAATGTCTTACTCAGTTCGATGGAGCCGTTAATTTGTCCCAAGAACGCTCTCTAACACTAAGCAATTCGGTTAGAAAGAAGCAGTTCAATTACACTATTGATTTCAAACTACAAAACTACACTAAGAACTCTATATTACTCCTACTCCTAGGATGAACAATTAAATTTGATGGATGTTGATTGGTCATTCTTTTGTCTGCTCACGCGTTATTTGTAATGCTTTAGTTAGTTATGACAGTAATCCTCCACTCCACGTCGTGGATTGCCTTATCAATGGTCGGTTATAAAATTAATGGAATTCAAGTGCTTTTCCTTTGTCAGGAAAATTTGAAAATAGGGTAAACAACTATTGTTGACGTTGTACAATAGATGTTAATCACAATAGGCATGAACTACACAATCATATAGGCAATATAACTGAGTATGTCGGTTAATCGGAGTCTATTGGACCCTCGGATATTTGTTGACTCGCTTTCTGCCCTCAAATCTCGATGACTTTTTTTCGTGGGACAATGTGACAGATGATAGGAAAGTTTAGTTTGCAAATATGAAACGTACTGGGTATGCAAAGATATTGTAGAGAAGTGTTGAAGAATGTCTTTGTAGGTTGAGACAATTTCATTGTAATGCAACATCCATCGCTTGGTTGGACCATAGGTATCCCTTGTGGAGGCCTAATCCCAAGACCAAGAAGATATAACACTTCTAACCGTGGGGGGATACATTTTTTTTTTATGTGTCTTTGATGTAATAAGGTCAATGGTGCGAGGGTATTTGGAGTGAATTAAGCCTAGTCGCTAGCCATGATAATTTTGTCCTTTAGTGGAATCCCAAAGTCAACAATGGGTTCCACTAAGAGTGCTGGTCGACAGCCCCTTTTTCCTTCATTATTTAGTAAAGTATTTAGGAAATCATGTTTTATTATGTCTTATGATTTAGCAACACTTGGTTAGCAAGTGTTTTACAATGTTTCTAATTTAGGAAAGTTTCCAAAATTTTAAGTTGTAAGCTTATTTAAAGGCCCCTCCCCCATGAATCAAAATGGTGAAGATTATTTGAGATTTGCCTAGTATTTGCCTTTTTATGCTATCATGAAGGGGAATTAGCTGTCCACCTTCTTATCCACTGCCTGTTCTCTTAGGAGATCTGGTGCGGTGTGGCCAGGGATTTTGGGACCTCTTCTGTTGCCCCCCTGAATCTTATGGGTCTCCTTGAGGGTTGAAAAGTCTTGGCATTTACTACTTTTGGCAAGAGGATGTGGAAGCTCGTGCCAGCTGCGGTTTGTTGGGCTGTATGCAAAGAGAAGAACAATCGAGTCTTCCAGGGCCAAGCTGAACCTGCGTGGAAAATATATAGAAGGGCTAAAGATCTTCTCCTATTTTGGGCTAGGAGGTGCAAGGGCTACGAGGGTCTCCCTAATAGTGTGCTTGTGAGGAATTGGGAGCACTATAGGCGTGTACAGGGTGTAAGCAGGACCTGGGTGCTGTTTTTCTGTTTGTCTTTTCCTCTTCTTGTGCTTCTCTTGCGGGGATCTCTCATCCCCTTTTGTTGTCTTGTTTTTTGTTTCTGTTTTTTAGCAATAAATGTTTTTTATTCATTAAAAAAAAGATTATTTGAGATTTTGTGTGGCTTAGGTGATTCCCTTGTGGCCATGGGCCTCTCTTGTTCTCACCCTATTCTCTCTCTCCACCACATGACTTCACCTCTCTATCTTTTTCTCTTGTTCTTCCCTACCACCACACGACCAGGTCGTCCCTTATTCCATCTTCTCCCATCTCCTACTTCTTCATTGTTCTTCCTAGTCTCCTTTCTCTTTATCCCTCTTCTAGTTGCTGGTGTCATCTATTGATTAAGAGATTTAAGGTTCTGAAAGTACAGAAATTCTGCAGAAAAAAGAATATACGTTTAGGGAGATTAAGGGTTTATTGGTGCCAATTTGAAAGGTATTTTCATTCCTTTATCTTCTTTTATTGATCCTATAAATTTCCTGTCCATTAGTTGTTAATTTCCCAGATTTTTGTGGTGTCTTCATTGATTTATCATCAAATCTGGACAGAAATTCTGGGCAGCATACACATTGAAAATCACACCCCTCTTAATTCCTATAACCCTTATTTTATTTTGGAATTTTGCTCTTTAACAGGTCCCCTATAAAATCCCTTTTGATTGCTCTCTTTCTTCTTCCACAAATTTCAAAGAATCCTTGCAGTTTTGCTGAAACTCCATTAAAGAAGCTTGGTTTTTCTGAAATTTGAAATTTTGAACCCTCAAATCTTATCCAAAATCCATGAAATTTCAACCATAGACCCTTTGTATGATGCACTACTGATCTGAAAATTTTCATAAAATTCAGACAAGTGGCAGGGGTATTTTTGTAATTTTATACACATCTAAAAAAGTTACAGATTTGCCCCTGGTCCAAAATTGCATTCTTTTGTTTTCTGAGTTATTCTTTTTCCATATGCATCCGTTCTCTCTCTTGTTCCGCATCAGTGAGATTGAAAAGGATGTTGCTCATAGAATTAGAATAGGGTGGATGAAGTGGAGATGCACTTCTGAGGTGTTGTGTGATAGAGCATTTTGATCTCCTTAAAATCTTGAAGTGTTGTCAAACACCTCCACCCTGCCTTTCAAGGGCCCAATTAGCTACCCAATGTCTGCATCAATAAGAAAGGTAACTGATAAGGACAAAGAGCAGATAGTCTTTGCAAATGAGGTATGGAGCCTGTTTCTTTCAGAGTTTGGGCTTATGGGTTTTTCTGAGGTGTCTAAAAGAGTTGGTGAAAAAATGGAAGTTGTTGCATTCTTTAAGAATGAGAAAAGTAATTTGAAGGATTGTTTTCCCTGCTGTTTGTAGGTCCCTCTTGCCAGAAAGGAATCATAAAACTTTTGACAATTATGCAAAACCATCTTTTAAGGTGCTTAAGAGGGCTAAAGAGAGAGTGTGTTTATGGGTTGTAAATCGTAAAGAATTTTCTAACCATTCTTTTGTGGGTATTAAAATGGGGCAGGTTAATATTGTTAGAGATTCCAACAATTTTTTAAACCTGTGGGGCTGTTGGTGGTGCAGGATAGTAAGCTCTGATACCAAATTGATGTAGGCCAGCCTAGTGACTATATTATCTTGCTAATATTCATAGAATACACCATTGTGAGGGGTATATTGGTCATATTATTTATGTTGGTATACCATTATATACGGTGTATAAACTATCTACTTAAATAAATAATAAATCGTATGGGAGGAGATACACTCATAAGGTTTTCTTCTCATTCTTCTTCTTCTTCTCTCATTTATACCTCATTTCAAGGATTAATCTTCTTCAACTTGGTATCAGAGCTGTTCCTGGAAGTGATCAGAACTAGAGGAGACTCTGACTGACGAACTCTAGGGCTGACGCCAGCAGTCCGTACATGTTCAGGCAAAGGCACGAGGTGATGCGGAATATTATGCTGAGTTTTTTGGTGATTTGCAGGATTTTCGATGGCTAAAGAGGTGTATTTCAAAATTTTTTCGAGTTTTTTTTTTGAAAAAAATAACGCCAGATCTTGGAAAATCTAATCGTACAAATCGACCTGAAGTTTTTTGGATCAGTTGAAAGGCAAAGGGTGGATCGTTTTTTTTATAAAGAATCAAAAAAAATCTGTCTCGTTTCATTTCGTAGAGATTCGAGGTGCTGGTGAGCAATCGTAGAACCTATATTTGATGCCAGACAACTCTATACAATCTGGGATTTTTCGAAATCCATTCTTGGTGATCAGAAATGTTTGAAATCCACCCTTGGTGATCAACTCTGTAGTCTTTGATCAGATTCAATGGAGTTTGGTGTTTCTGATGATGTGTTGATGGGTGCAAGTGATCGTACAGGCCTCAAAAATCTGTAATGTAATCATGGATCTGCCTGATCAACTTCCATTCAGGAATCGTGATTTTTCCCCGTATGTTGATTAGTTTGTTGAGCCAAGATCAGTAGTGAGTGTTACAAGTGTTGCATTGTTTGTGTTAGTTTGTGAAGATGTCAGAAGAGAGCCAAGCCTTGGATCAGTCAGTAGGAGACTCAGAGTAGTTTCCAAACACTTGGGGATACCTCATAGCCCCAGATTACTACTGTCAAGTTCAATGGCAACAACTATTTAACCTGGTCAAAGTCTATGTTGATTTACATTCAAGGGAAAGATAAGGAGGTATACTTAACCAGAGAGAAAAAGATGCCCTCACGGGATGATGCAAGTTATATAAAATGAAAGACTGAGAATGCTACCATTATGGGGTAGCTCCTTAATTCAATGACACTAGAGATCAGTGAGCATTTCTTAATTCTTGAGATAGCACATCGAATCTGGAGTGCATTGGCCAAGTCGTATTCAAAGATGGGACACACAACCAAGGTGTTTGAACTACAACAGAAAATTGTGCCCTTTAAAAAAGGTAATTAGCCACTTACACTTTACTATTCCTCTTTGCGAAAGATGTGGGATGAACTAAACCATTACACCACATATCGCCCTATCTGCATGAAAGATTCTATAGAGTATCAGAAGCATGTCAAGAGTATACAGATCTTTGAATTTTTAGCCGAACTAAACCCAGAATATGAATAGGTGAGAATCATCATTCTTGGAAAAGATACTTTGACCTCCTTAGATGAGGTGTATGCTTATATCCACAAAGAAGAGCGACGCCAAGGAGTGATGAATATATTTGCGACCTTTGAGAAGTGAGCCTTGATTTCTTCCTCCACTAGAGGTAGTCGTGGGGAGAATGTAGACCATTGTCTTGGTAGACATTCTGATGATAGAGATTGCCTTAAGTGTGAGTTGTGGTCGATCTAGACATATAAAGGACCAGTGTATCGATTTAAACATATAAAGGACCAATGTTGGGATCTAAATGACCGATCACAAGATCTATCTTCTCGATCTTCACAATGAGATGGATTTAGTGGTGGTAAAGGTGGAGGTCGTTTTGGAAATAGTAGACTGAATACACACTCAACAACTTCTACTCCCATAAAGAAACCTGCCACAACTCCAACTCATAGACTCTCAGGCCCTATAGATGGGGGTTTGTCCAAACAAGAAATAGAAGCTTTTCAACGCTTTGTCCCAGAGCTAGAACATCCTTCTGGTGCCCCAACCTCATCTTTTGCATACTCAGGTACATTAGCTTCTGCATTGTTTGCCTCTGTCTCCAATCCACTATCCTCCCGGATCATAGACTCAGGAACCTCTCATCATATGACTAGTATGTCATCCCTTTTTACTTCTTATTCTGTGTGTTATGGTCGAGATAAATTTAAGATTGCCAATGGTCCCCTCTCGTCTGTCGTTGGACAAGGGAACATTCTAGTTACACATGACATTAATCTATCTTCTGGTTTACATGTCCCTAATTTGTCTCTTACCTTGTTATCTATTAGTCACATCACAAAGAGTCTTAACTGTTGTGTTACATTTTATCTGCTCATGGTGTGTTTCAAGACAAGGTGACGAAGAAGACTATTGGTTTGGGGCATGAGAAGGATAGCCTTTATTTACTAGATTTCAGTTTTGTTGAAGCAACACTAGCAATAAAGAGGGTTTCTTCTGCTTCCAATCCAGATGAGTTACTTATTTGGCATCATCACATGGGACATCTGTCTTTTTCAGTGTTAAAAAAAAATATTCCCCCAATTTTCTTCATTACAGTCAAATGTTTTTTGTGAGTCATGTCAATTGGCTAAACATTGTCATTTTGTTTACCCTCTACGTAATAATAATAAAAGTTCTATTTTTTTTTCTCTTGTGCATTCGGATGTGTGGAAGCCTTCCACTACGTGTTCCTTATCTAGTTATCGGTATTTTGTGACATTTGTTGATGATTGTTCTCGTGCTACTTGGATTTATTTGTTAAAGAATAAGAGTGGTGTGTATGAAGTATTTAAGTCTTTACATAGTATGATTACTACTCAGTTCAACACCAATCTTAAAGTTCTGAGTTCTGACAATGGGGGAGAATACCTAACCCAAAAATTCTTACCTTCCATGATACCCCTGGCATTACCCACCAAACCACTTGTCCAAGCAATCCTAAACAAAATAGAGTGGCAAAGAGAAAGAACTAACACCTATTAGAAATTGCAAGAGCTCTTATGTTCACCATGAATGTCCCGAAGACCTTCTGGTTTGAGGCTATCCAAACAGCTGCCTATTTCATTAACAAGATACTGTCATGTGTTCTTTCAAATAAATCTCCACATGGTGTTTTGTTCCCAAATATACTTGTGTTTGCACTGCCAACTATGACCTTTGGATGCATATGTAATGTACATGTGCCTAAATCTGATCGTACTAAACTAGATCTCAAAGCAAATATGTGTGTTTTCTTGGGCTATGGTAGCAACCAAAAAGGCTATAAATGCTTCCATCCACCCATTCATCGGTATTTTGTTCCTCGAGACATGACATCTTTCGAGTCCATTCCATATTTTTCAACTAAAGGGACCTCTCCCTCTCCCTATTCCTCTTCATGTTCATGCTTCTCAATTTGATAGTGCAAAGAGAAATCCATAAATGTTGATGTATACCAGGTGTAAGAAACTAGAATTACAAGAAGAGTGCAAAGATCTGAATTCTCATGACCCACACCAAGTGTCGAACTCTAACACCAATTCTAAGACAAGTAACATTTTTTCCTCTCATCCTTAATTGGGTGATCTTGATTTTCCTATTGCTCAGCGAAACGGTATTAGGGCCTCCATTCAACATCCTATATCCAATTTTGTCTTTTATCATACTTGTCACCTCATTTTCGTAGTTTCTTTGTGGCCTTGTCTTATAATTCTATTCCTCCTTGTGTTTCTAAGACATTATTACAACAAAGGTGGAAGGATGCAATGATTGAAAAGATGAAGGCTCTTGAAAAGAATAACACTTGGGAGTTGGTAGATTTTCCAAGAGGGAAGAAAGTGGTTGGCTGCAGGTGGGTCTTCACTGTTAAGTACAAGGTTGGCGGTTCAGTAAAAAGGTATAAAACTTAGTTGGTGGTCAAAGGGTACACTCAAACATTTGGCATTGATAATTATGAGACATTTGCACCCGTGACAAAGATGAACTTCATACGAGTTTTAAAATCTCTAGCTACAATCAAAATTAGTCACTTTTACAGTTTGATGTGAAGAATGCATTCCTTTATGGAAATTTAGAACAATAAGCATACATGTTCACTCCTCCAAGCTTTTGTAAGCCCAATTTTGAAGGAAAGGTTTGCAAATTGCAAAAAACATTATATGGGTTGAAGCAGTCTCCACGTGCTTGGTTTGAGAGGTTCTGCTTTGTAATGTTACAGTCTGGTTACAAGCAAACATGGGCAGATCATACACTCTGTCAAACGCATTGATGCAAAAGTAACAGCCTTAATTGTCTATGTGGACAATATTGTAGTTACAGTGAACGATGATGCTGAAGTTTCCCATTTGAAAGAAAGTCCAACAAAAGAGTTTGAAATTAAAGACCTTGGTTCTCTATTATACTTTCTTGGGATTGAGGTTGCCAAAGCAAAATAAAGCATCTATCTTTCTCAACAAAAGTATGTGTTAGAGTTGCTGAAGGAAGCAAGTATGGAAAGGTGTAAACCGTGTGCAACACCTATTGTGGTAAATCATAAGTTGAAGGAAAATGACAATGAGAGATTGATTGATGCTGGGAGGTTTCAGAGTCTCGTAGGACGCCTTATCTACCTATCCCTTACTCGACCTGATATCACTTATATTGTCAATGATCTTAGTAAGTTTATGCATGCTCCAACTGAAGATCATATGGAGCCAGCTTTCATAATCCTCAAGTATCTGAAAGTTGTCCTGGAAAAAGTCTCTTATATAAGAGACATGGCAATCATCGTGTTGAGGTTAATACTGATACAGATTAAGTTGGTTCACTTACTGATTGAAGATCCACTTTTGGATATTGCTCGTTTGTTAGGGGCAATCTAGTGACATGGAGGAGAAAGAAACAACCGGTTGTGGCTAGATCCAATGCTGAGGCAGAGTTCAGATCTATAGCCCATGGAATATATGAGCTACTATGGTTGCCTATGTTGCTTGTTGAAGTTGGGTTTCCAACTACTGGACCTATGAGTCTCTACTGTGATAATAAGGCTGCTATTAGCATAGCACATGACCTAGCCCAACATGATCGTACTAAGCATGTAGAGGTTAATTGTTATTTTATCAAAGACTATCTCAAGAATGGAAATATATGCATTCCATTCATTCAGACTTCTGATCAATTAGCTGACGTCTTTACAATGAGTCTCCATTCATGTATTTAGTTGGCAAGCTGAGAATGATAGATATCTATTTACCAGCTTGAGGGGGAGTGATAGAATACACCATTGTGAAGGGTATATTGGCCATATTGTATTTATGTTGGTATACCATTGTTTACGGTGTAAAAACTATCTACTTAAATAAATAATAAATTGTATGGGAGGAGATACATTCATATGGTTTTCTTCTCATTTTTCTTCTTCTTCTTCTCTACTTTATACCTCATTTCAAGGATTAATCTTCGTCACTAATATAGGCCCAAATAAATGTGTGAAAGCAAGGACAGAAATAAAGTAACCAAGATCTGAATTTAAAACGCCCGAAATAATCTAACTTGAGACAAAAACTAGGGGAAAGGGGAGGGAATCAAATTAGAAAGAATAGAAGTGGAAAATAAAGGAAAGATAGAAGAAAAGAAATTGTTTAAGGTTTCTGGAAATTCTGGGAAGATTGGTAAAATTACCAAAATACCCTTGCAGACATGTCAGAAACTTATAAATTTTTACAAGTGACTAGGTATGTCTATAAGTGACCTCCACACAAAATTTCATGTTATTCTGAGGAGTATAAGTATATAAATCACATGAAATATCAATCTGCAATAAAAAATTTAGTAAAGAATCTGAAACATAATGTAGTTTATAGAGCAAAAACATAGCAAAATAGAAAGAAATGAATGAGGAGTTTGAAGGAGAAGAAGGGGGATAGGTTAGGGAAGAAAACCCTAAAAGAAAGC
>JAOXJP010233005.1:0-10380 GCA_025762735.1 Platanus orientalis | reverse complement strand
GGGAAAGTCGATTGAGATGGTTTGGGCATGTGCAACGAAGACCAATGACTGCACCAGTGAGGCGAAGTGAGACAATAGAAGTTGAAGGGGCTAGAAGGACTAGAGGAAGGCCAAAATTAACCTTGGTGGAGGTAGTAAAGAGGGACATGGCAGCTTGTAATTTAACAGCAGATATGGCCCTAAGCAGAGCGGAATGGCGGAACAGGATTCGTGTAGCTGACCCCAAATAGTTGGGATAAGGTGTTTGTTGTTGTTGTTGTATTTGCTTTAATTGAACCTAGTTGTAATTGTTCATTAAACTTATTTCTATTTTCGGAAAGGATGTTCTGTCCAGGATTTGGTGTCTAGGATGGTGTCCAGGATACCTTCGGAAGTCATATGGAATAAAATGCATATTCTATATTCAAAAAATGCATCACCCACCCATTTTATTCTATATGACGTCGCCTGGTGTCCTGGACACCAAATCTTGGACAGAGAATCCTTTCCCTTCTATTTTTTACGAATTATTTTATTTTTCATGTATTGTTTCAATATTGGATTTTATCTTTAAGACACTAACGAGCCTTCTCATGTGTCACAGTCATATATGAAGTAAGAATAAGAGGGGCGGCGAACCCCCTTTCATCAAGTAGGCAATTATTGATGGTGGGTTGTCATTGTTTCATTATCAGTGGATTGTTGATTGCGTGGTTGTTATGGAGATTCACTTTACTGATTTTTCCCCCTAAGATTTATTTAAAATTTAATTTCTCTTTCTTTTTAAATAAGATTTATGGAGAGTTCTTACAATGTTTTTAACCTAAATTCTTCATTTGGTTTCAAGGATTTACCTATTCATTGAAATGATATATATATTTTTTATTTTTTGACAATTAGATGATATCTTTCTTCTTTGTATCATTGAAATTCTTTTCTTGTTCTTCTTATTTTTCTCTTATTGGCTACATTATTCCTTCTACTATTATATTTCATTGCTCTTTCACTGTTCTATATATTTTTTGTAATTGATTTATATTTAAATAAGATCCAGTCATATCTTCATGCACATCATAGTTTTTAACTAAACAAGAACTAAACAGGGTATGAAGGGAGGGGTACACCACACTTATATCTCCAAATATTGCAAGCTTTTTTTCTTTTATTCATGATGGTTTGGTATGCATAAAGGATTGTTACCTAGTAACATGATACATTATTTAGGTTTTAGTTGTTAATAGTGAACTAACCAACCCTCCCAAAACCTTAAGGTGTTAGGAAATACAAGAATCAATATACTTCACATTGCAGGAAAGCCTAGGGGATGTATGGGCCCACAAAAACTAGGGAAGGTTCCCACTCAGATTGGTTAGTAAACAGTAGCTAGGTATTCTGGTATGGAGACAATGACAGCAAGTTTACGACCACCCAACTGTATCCATAAACAACATAGTAGCCTTAGAGCCACCCAATCATATTAACTCTGTTCTCGTAGGGTAATATCCTTTAAAGAGAATCGCAACAGTCCCCAAAATAAAGAACCATAAGCTGCTCTATGATTCTGATATGGTAAAGATCAAATATTAGCAAGCATAAACCAATACTAGGTCTGCAGGGCAGAATAGAAAGAACACATGTATGCAATAGATAATCTGCAGATTCTATATTAGAGAAGATTCCATTTATATATAAGGCTTGAGGCTCTGCAATAGAATAGACTGGGGTTGGGGTATTGCAAAGTATAGTTTTAATACTCTTAACTGGTCTGCAGGCTTAAGGAAAATTTGAGGAGGCTCACAGGTAATGTTTTACGGTAGAGACAGATCTGCGAATGAGAAAAAATAGGGATCAATAGGTCTCTGTTTAGGGTTTAAAAAAAGGAGCTGCAGAATGTTATGGTGACAAGAAAAGGGGGTAAAACAGAGGCAGATATAAGAGGTTAAAAGGGTGATCTAACGGTGGTAGCAGGATACTTTGAAAGGCTGTAGGAGAAGGGTTTCAATGAAGGTTTCTAAGTTAAATTGTGTTCAGGTTTAGGCAGCAAAAGGGTGGGTATTCTAACTGCTGCAGGTATAGGAGAGGGGGCTGTAAATAAGGTTTGGGATTAGGGTTGGTCTGCAGGAGAACTCAGAAGCTTCTGTATAATAACAAGGTACAACCTCACGAAAGAGATTTGGGAAAAACGCCACTCGATAACCCCAAAACCTGGGTTCTTGATCAGCAGCCAAGAACAGAATAGACTATAGAGGTTTTAGTAGGGTGCAGCAGGGTCAGATTAAGGTTATTTGGGTTCTAATAGATAAACCAACAAGGTATTATGGGTAATCTATAAACTACAGGTCTGAGATGATTTAAGAAACCAAGAAAACATTTTCTTGAAAAGATTAATGGGGATTAGATATCAAAAACAACCAGAAGAATTAACATCAGAGAAAGAAACACCAAGGATTAAATTCTCTGAATTGAGAACCACACATAGATAAAGAAAAGAGAAAAAGAATAAGAAACAAGCCTCATGAGAAGCCACTTATACTTGTTGCCAAATGCTAAGTCTGGTGATGCAGCTACTTTGTGCCAACGTCCCAGGGTTGGGACTGTCTCTTGTTCACTTGCTACTTTTGATGCACCTCGTGGGTACAGTTGCATATTACATGGTCTTACGTTGATTTGATTTGCATGATTTAGATGATACCATTTAGTTTTACAATTCATGAGGCTTGTTATTGTGGCATGGCCTCAGACTGTCAAAATCAAAATCGTGGGTATGAGCTTTGCGAGAAGCCATTAGTGCTTAATGCCTAAGGCTAGGTCTAGTGATGCAGCCACTTGGTGCAAGCGGTCAAGGGTTAGGAGTGTCTCCCATCTACCCTGTATTAGTTCCTGTAGTGGTGGGACTTGCATAAGTAATGACCCACCTAATTTACTTGATGATCATTGTTGAGAAACACATTTACAAAGCTTTTTATATTGGTTTTCTTAGGGTTTGTCGAAATTTAATTAATTTAACATGTTTTGTTATAAATTATTGAATGTTTGATTTACTGACAGGGGCGGTTCTCTATATGTGCTTAAAAAAATATGACCACTTCTTTTAAAGGTCATTTAAAAGATATTTGGGTATTACTCTAAAGGATCTTAAATGGAAAAAAAATGGGCATGGGTATGAGCCTGGTGAGAAGCTACCTTGAGTTTAATGACCAAGGTTAGGTCTGGTGATGCAACCACTTGGTCAAGTTGCTAAGGGTTAGGATTGTCTCCTGTCTACCTTGTGTGTAAGAAAACAAGGATTAGGACTATCTCCGATTAATCTTTTATCATTGACACACCCTACAAGTGTTGTCACAGGTTACAGCCTCATGAGAAGCCAGTTGTACTTATTGTCAAATGCTAGGTTTGGTGATGAAGCCACTTTGTGTCAGTGACCAAGGGTTGAGACTGTCTCCTATGCACTTGCTACTTTACGATGCACCTTGTGAGTGCAGTTGTATATTGCATGATTTTACTTTGATTTGATTTACAATATTTATATGCTACTATTTGGTTTTATAATTCATTAGGTTTGTACTTGTGGCATGGCTTTGGACTGTCGAAATTAGAATCGTGGGTATAAACTTTACGAGTAGCCACTTGTGCTTAATGCCCAAGGTTAGGTTTGGTGATGCAGTCACTTGGTGCAAGTGGCCAAAGGTTAGGATTGTTTCCCATCTATCCCATATTAGCACTCGTAGTTTTGAGCCTAGCACAGGTAATGACCCACCTAATCTACTCGATGGATTCACTTGCGTATCATTTGTGAGCAACACATTTACAAAGCTTTTTCTATTAGTTTTTTCATTGTTTGTCGAAATTTAATTATTTTAATTGGTTTCTTTATAAATTATTGAATGTTGGATTTACTGACTAGGGCGCTTCCCAATATGTGCTTAAGAAAATTGGACTTCTTTTAAAGTTGCTTTAAAAGAAAATTGAGTATTTCTTGAAAAGTGCTTAAACAGAAAAAATGGGCGTGGGGATGAGTCTGACGAGAAGTCACCTTACGCTTAATGACCAAGGTTTGGTTTAGTGATGCAACTATTATGTCAAGTTGCAAACGGTTAGGATTGTCTCCCATCTACCCCATTGTATGTACCTAATATGACTTCCTGCCATCATTAACACACCTTGCGAGTGTTGTCATAGGTTAGAGCATCGTGAGAAGTCACCTTGTGGTTTATGTCAAAGGCTAGGTCTGTTGAGCAGCCACTTTGTGTAAGCAAATAAGGATTGAGACTATCTCCAGTTCATCTTTTATCATTGACACACCCTATAAGTGTTTTCACAGGATAAAGCCTTATGAGAAGCCACTTGTACTTATTGCTAAATGCTAGGTTGATGATGAAGCCACTGTGCCAACGACCAAGGGTTGGGACTGTCTCGTGTGCACTTGCTGTTTTTTGATAGACCTTGTGAGTGTAGTTGCATATTGCATGTTTTTATGTTGATTTGATTTACATGATTTAGACGATACTATTTGGTTTTATAATTTAGTAGCGTTGTACTTGTGGCATAGCCTTGGGCTATCGAAATCAGAATCTTGGGTAAGAGCTTTGCGAGTACCAGTTGTGCTTAGTGCCCAATGCTAGGTCTGGTGATGCAGTCACTTGGTGTAAGCAAACAAGGATTAAGACTTTCTTCAGTTCATCTTTTATCATTGACACACCTTGCAAGTGTAGTCATAGGTTTGAGCCTTGTGAGAAGCCACTTGTACTTATTGTCAAATGCTAGGACTGGTGATGAATCCACTTTGTGCCAGTGACCAAGGGTTAAGACTGTCTCTTGTGAACTTGCTACTTTTAAAGCACCATTTAAGTGCAGTTGCATATTGCATGGTTTTACGTTGACTAGATTTCATGATTTAGACGATATCATTTGATATTACAATTCATTAGGCTTGTAATAGTGGCTCGGGCTGTTGAAATTAGAATCGTGGGTATAAGCTTTACGAGTAGCCACTTGTGTTTAATGTCCAATGCTAGGTCTGGTGATGCAGCCATTTGGTGCAAGCTGCCAAGGATTAGGAATGTCTCCTATATACCCCGTATTAGCACCCATAGTTTTAAGATTAGCACAAGTAATGACCCACATAATCTACCTGATGCATGCATTGATGTATCATTGGTGAGTTATACATTTACAAAGCCTTTTCTTTTCCTTTTCTCCGTTTGTCGAAATTTAATTATTTTAACTTGTTTCTTTATAAATTATTGAATGTTGGATTTTCTGACTAGGGCGCTTCCTTTTATGTGCATAAAAACATAGGACCACTTCTTTTAAAAATGTGCTTTAAAAGATAATTGTGTATTTCTCGAAAGTAGCTTAAATGGAATAAAATAGGCGTGGGTATGAGCCTGGTGAGAAGCCACCTTGATCTTAATGACCAAGGTTAGGTCTGGTGATGCAACCACTTGGTCAGGTTGCCAAGGATTAGGTCTATTTCTCGTTTACCCCGTTTTATGTACCTAATATGGCCTCCTACCATCATTGGCGTACCTTGCAAGTTTTGTCACTAGTTAGAGCATTGTGAGAAGTCACCTTGTGGTTTATGTCAGAGGCTAGGTCTGGTGATGCCGCCACTTTATGTAAGTAAACAAGGATTGAGACTATCTATGGTTCATCTTTTATCATTGACACACCTTGTAAGCGTTGTCACATGTTAGAGCCTCATGGGAAGCAACTTGCACTTGTTGCTGAACGCTAGGTCTGGTGATGAAGACACTTTGTGCCAGCGATCAAGGATTGAGACTGTCTCCTGTGCACTTGTTACTTTTTAATGCACCATTTGAGCGCAATTGTATATTGCATGGTTTTATTCATTATTTAGACGATACTTTTAGGTTTTATAATTCATTATGCTTGTACTTGTGGCATCACCTCGGGCTGTCGAAATCAGAATCTTAGGTATGAGCTTTGCGAGTAGTCACTTGTGCTTAATGTCCAATGGTAGGTCAGGTGATGCAACCATTTGGTGTAAGCGATCAAGGGTTGGGAATGTCTCCCATCTATCTTGTATTAGCACCTGTAGTTTTGAAACTAGCACTAGTAATGACCCATCTAATCTACCCGATGCATTTACTGACGTATCATTAGTGAGCAACACATTTAGAAAGATTTTTTTTATTGGTTTTCTCAGTTTGTTGAAATTTAATTATTTTAAGTTGTTTCTTTATAAATTATTGAATGTTGGATTTTCTAATTGGGGTGCTTCCCTATATGTGCTTAAAAACATCAGACCACTTCTTTTAAAGGTGCTTTCAAAGATAATTAGGTATTTCTTTAAAGGAGCTTAAATTAAAAAAAAATGGGTGTGGGTATGAATGAGCCTGGTGAGAAGCTACCTTAAGCTTAATAACCAAGGTTAGGTTTAGTGATGCAACCACTTGGTTAAGTTGTTGAGGGTTAGGACCGTCTCCCGTCTACCTTGTCTTATGTACCTAATATGGCCTCTTGCCATCATTGACGCACCATGCGAGTGTTTTCACAAGTTAGAGCATCGTGAGAAGTCACCTTGTGGTTTATGCCAAAGGCTAGGTCTGGTGATGCAACCACTTGGTGTAAGCAAACAAGGATTGAGACTATCTTCAGTTCATCTTTTATCATTGACACACCCTTCAATTGTTGTCACAGGTTAGAGCCTCATGAGAAACCACCCGTATTTATTGCCAAATTCTAGGTCTGGTGATGAAGCTTCGTGCCAGTGACCAAGGGTTGGGATTGTCTCCTATGCACTTGCTACTCTTTAATGCACCCGTTTGAGTTTAGTTGCACATTGCATGGTTTCATGTTGATTTGATTTCATGATTTAGACGATACTATTTTTATAGTTTATTAGGCTTGTACTTATGACATCCCCTCAGGCTGTCGAAAACAAAATCTTGTGTATGAGGTTTGCGAGTAGCCACTTGTGCTTAATGCCCATGGTTAGGTCTAGTGATGTTGCCACTTGGTGCAAGCGGCAAAGGATTAGGATTGTCTCCTAACTAGCCCGTATTAACACCCATAGTTTCGAGACTAACAGAAGTAATGACCCACCTAATCTACCCGATGCATTCACTCACGTATCATTCGTGAGCAACACATTTACAAAGCTTTTTATATTGGTCTTTTTCGGGTTTATCGAAATTTAAGTATTTTAACTTGTTTCTTTATAAATTATTGAATGTTAGATTTGCTGACTAAGCCGCTTCCTTATATGTGTATAAAAACATAGGACAACTTCTTTTAAAAGTGCTTTAAAGGATAATTGAGTATTTCTCGAAAGAAGTTTAAACGGAAAAAAAAGAGTGGGTATGAGCTTGGTGATAAGCCACCTTGAGCTTGATGACTAAGGTTAGGTCTGGTGATGCAACCACTTGGTCAAGTTACCAAGGGTTAGGATTGTCTTTTGCCTACCCCGTTTTATGTACCTAATATGGCCTCCTGCAATCCTTAACGCACCGTGAGAGTGTTGTTACTGGTTAGTGCATCTTGAGAAGTCACCTTGTGGTTTATGTCAAAGGCTAGGTCTGGTGATGTAGGCACTTTGTTTAAGCAAACAAGGATTGGGACTATCTCCGGTTCATATTTTATCATTCATACAAGCTGTAAGTGTTATCACAGGTTTGGGCCTCATGAGAAGCCACTTGTACTTATTGTCAAATGCTAGGTCTGGTGATGAATCCACTTTGTGTTAGAGACCAAAGTTTGGGGCTGTCTCCTGTGAACTTGCTAGTTTTAATGCACCCTTTTAGTGCAGTTGCATATAGCATAGATTTACGTTCATTTGATTTCATGATTTAGACGATACTATTTGATTTTACAATTCATTAAGCTTGTACTAGTGGCTTGGGTCAACGAAATCAGAATTGTGGGTATGAGCTTTGTGCTTAATGTCCAATGCTAGGTCTGGTGATGTAGCCATTTGGTGCAAGCAACCAAAGGTTATGAATGTCTCCCATATACCTCGTATTAGCACCCGTAGTTTCGAAACTAGCACAAGTAATAGCTCACCTAATCTACTTGATGCATTCACTGACGTATCATTGGTGAGCTACACATTTACAAAGCTTTTTCTTTTCGTTTTCTCAGTTTGTCGAAATTTAATTATTTTAACTTGTTTCTTTAAAAATTATCGAATGCTGGATTTTCTGACTAGGGTGTTTCCTTAAAGGGCAGTCCCAGTGCACGAAGCTCCCGCCACTATGGGGTCTGGGGAGGGTCAGATGTACGCAGCCTTACCCCCGCAAGCAGAGAGATTGTTTCCTTATATGTGCATAAAACATAGGACTACTTCTTTTGAAAGTGTTTTAAAAGATAATTGGGTATTTCTCGAAAGGAGTTTAAACGAAACAAAATGGGCATGGGTATGAGCCTGTTGAGAAGCCACCTTGAGCTTAATGTCAATGTTAGGTTTGGTGATGCAACCACTGGTCAAGTTTCCAAGAGTTAGGACTGTCTCCCGTCTACCCCGTCTTATGTACCTGATATAGCCTCCTACTATCATTGACTCACCCTACGAGTGTTGTCATTGGTTAGAGCATCATGAGAAGTCACCTTGTGGTTTATGTCAAAGGCTAGGTCTGGTGATGTAGCCACTTTGTGTAAGCAAACAAGGATTGAGACTATCTCCGTTTCATCTTTTATCATTGACACACCCTGTAAGTGTTGTCACAGGTTAAAGCCTCATGGGAAGCCACTTGTTCTTGTTGCCAAATGCAAGGTCCGGTGATGAAGCCACTTGGTGCTAGTGACCCAGGTTTGGGATTGTCTCCTGTGTAAGTACTATTTTTAATGCACCATTCGAGTGCAGTGGCATATTGCATGGTTTTACGTTGATTTGATTTCATTATTTTGATGATATTATTTGGTTTTATAATTTATTAGGCTTGTACTTGTGGCATTGCCTCAGGCTATCGAAATTATAATCGTGGTTATGAGCTTTGCGAGTAGCCACTTGTGTTTAATGCTTAGTGTTAGGTTTAGTGATGTAGTCATTTGTTGCATTTGGCCAAGGGATAGGAATGTCTCCTATCCACCCCATATTAGCACCTGTAGTTTCGAGACTAGCACAAGTAATGTCCCACCTGATCTACTTGATGCATGTTCTGACGTATCAGTGGTGAACAACATATTTATGAAGCTTTTTCTTTTGGTTTCCTTAGTTTATCGAAATTTAATTATTTTAAGTTATTTCTTTATAAATTATTGAATGTTGGATTTTCTGTTTGGGGTGCTTCCCTATGTGCTTAAAAATAGAGGACCACTTCTTTTAAAGGTGCTTTAAAAGATAATTGGGTATTTCTTTATAGGAGCTTGAACGGAAAAAATGGGCGTGGGTATGAGCCTGAAGAGAAGCCACCTTGAGCTTAATGACCAATGTTAGGTCTAATGATGTAACCAATTGGTCAAGTTGTCGAGGATTATGACTGTCTCCCATCTACCATGTCTTATATACCTAATATGGCCTCTTGCCATCATTGATGCACCACATAAGTAATTTCACAAGTTAGAGCATCATGAGAAGTCACCTTGTGGTTTATGTCAAAGGCTAGATCTGGTGATGTAGCCACTTTATATAAGCAAACGATGATTGAGACTATCTCTGGTTAATCTTTTATCATTGACACATGCTATAAGTGTTCACAAGTTAGAGCCTCATAGGAAGGCATTTGTACTTGTTGCCAAATGCAAGGTTCGGTGATGAAGCCACTTTGTGCCGATGACTAAGGTTTAGGAGTGTCTCTTGTGCACTTGCTACTTTTAATGCAACTTTTGAGTGCAGTTGCATGTTGCATGGTTTTACATTGATTTGATTTCATGATTTAGACGATACTAATTGATTTTACAATTCATTGGGCTTGTACTAGTGGCTCGGGCTGTCGAATTCAGAATCGTGGGTATGAGGTTTGCGAGTAGCCACTTTGCTTAGTGTCCGATGGTAAGTCTGGTGATGTAGCCATTTGGTGCAAGCGGCCAATGGTTAGGAATGTCTCCCATATACCTCGTATTTACACCTGTAATTTTGATACTAGCACAAGTAATGGCCCCCTAATCTACCTGATGTATATACTAACATATCATTGGTGAGCTACACATTTACAATGCTTTTTCTTTTCGTTTTCAAAGTTTGTCAAAATTTAATTATTTAAACTATTTTCTTTTTAAGTTATTGAATATTGGATTTTCTGACTAGGGCGCTTCCTTATATTTGTATACAAACATAGGGCCACTTCTTTTAAAAGTGCTTTAAAAGATAATTGGGTATTCCTCGAAATGAGCTTAAATGAAAAAAATGGGTGTGGGTATGAGCTTGGTGAGAAGCCACCTTGAGCTTAATGACCAAGGTTAGGTCTGGTGATGCAAACCACTTGGTTAAGTTACTAAGGG
>JAOXJP010233004.1:0-10380 GCA_025762735.1 Platanus orientalis | reverse complement strand
ACTTGAATTCCCTTAGATGCTTGATCTTCACTTGATTAAATCGATTGGTGTTGATCATCATCTTTAGACTTTATCTTATCGATAGATTTTGCTAATGGGCTTTAAACTCTAATTGAGTTTTTCTTGAGTTCCTACAAGAGAAAATACAAGATTTAGTATGAATAGACATAAAATAAATGCAATCATGTCTATTATAATTAATATAATTATGCAATTTTAAGTAATTATCATGGGTGGTTTTAAGTGTTTAAATCTCCAACGATGCAACTTCCAGACCTCGTAATGTAGGAAGAATTAGATTTGGTATAAAATGTGTGGTCTAGCCTGTGGTGTAATACCTGAAACATAAATTAATGCAAATTATCTAAATTAAATGTTTAATAGAATCCTAAATTAAATTTAATTATTCTTTGAAACCCTATCATAGAACCCTATCATGTGAGTTCACATAGTCACTGATTGTAAAAGTGTTGCTAAGATTATCAAAGGAAATTGGGAGTGTCCTTGGAAAGCCTTATGTCTTATAAGTTCCATCAAACAGGAAACGAGGAAGTTTGAGGAGATATTGGTGGAGCACACATAGAGAGAAGCAAATCAACCTGCAAATTGGTTAGCAAGGTGGACATCCAACTCAAAAGAAATCGTCTTAGCTCCTACTAAGTTCCCAAGTTCTTTGGCTACTCTTATTTGTAATGATTTCAATCACACTAATTACCATTCAAAAAAAAAAAGACAAAAAACATATTTATAAATAAATATATATATATAAATATACTAAATTTTAAACGAATTAAATAACAACCTTTGAGGGATTTAGCAAAGTTCCAAAACCTGAAAAACACCAAGAACTAGGTGACAAAGGGTAAAAGTTGTAAAAAAAAAAAAACATTTTGATCGTTTTCTAAATATTAGAGGGTCTAAGTGTGACGAAACTAGTTAGGAAAGTCCTATTGGATAACAAACTAGAAATCTTAGTAGGGCTTAAAGAAAAATAAAAGAGGGTCTAAGTGCTTAAATGCCACAAAATGAAAATTTAGTAAATCCAAATGCCAAATAAACAAGAGGAGAGAAGGGGGCATCATGTCGTTTTTGAGCTACCGACGACTAGGGCTGCCATATTCGATCCTTTAACATTCGATTCGAATGCATTTATATATGATTCGATTTGAATGCATTTATATCTAATTCGATTATTCGACTAAATATTTGTATTCGTTGAAATTAATATTTGTATTATAATATTGTAGGGCATGTTATGTAGAATACAACATATGAATACTATAACCTTAACCCATTCCCAATTTGAATGAAAAGAAAGTTCATAGTAGAAAGTTCCCCATTCTCTTGTTGATCTATCAATCATCTTTTATTTCCATAATTCCTAGGTCCTTATTTTTTTTCATAAATATCAATAAAATATTTGAATCCAATCTGATATTTGATTAAATAAACAAATCCAAATATGGATATGCATATATCTGATTTGTATCCGACCATTGACAGCCCTACTGACACGACCCCAACTTTGCTAGAAGAGGGAAAGGAAGAACAGAGATAAGGAAGAAGTGGAAGAAGAAGTAAAAGAATAGGAAGAGAGAGATAACACGGGAGAGGGGGAAGAAGGATTTGTGGAGTAAGAGAAGGCGTGGATAAATTGTCCTAGTAAGTAGGTTCGAGTTTATAGCTAGGCTTTTCACGATTGCTTGCTTTCTTATCTTGATTGAAATCGTATTTTGTAACAGTAGACATTTGTAGTGTTGATAAGCAGATTACATGTATTTTCATGGAGAAATTATTTTTTCATTTGGGAGTTGTTAAGACATTCGACGTGGTACCTATACCATGTTTTTGGGTAAATTTTATGAGCATTGGGAGTATTTTGGGCATCTAGAATGCTGGTTGTTTAGATTTTGTCATGAACTCTTTACCAATATAAATTAATACTTCTATGGTTTTCGAAGTTTGAATGAAAGTTTCTGCATTTTTGTGAAATCATAATATATTGCTCTTAATGGTTTACTACATGGGATTCCTCAATCTTTCACTGCATGGATATATTTTGGTAGCATTGAAAATCTTGGTTATGACTCTTATGCTTAATAGGAATCATTTCCACTCTAAGATAATTACTTTGTGTAAACATGTTTTACATTATTGCCACCCAGATTTTTGGGCATTATATTGGCTTGGTTTACATGTAATAATGGCACTATATTCAACAAAAAAATTTGCCCAATCTATTATGTGCCTTTTGATTTAAATTTTGTAAAGATTGTTTCATGCAAGTGCAAGTTGGGATTTGGCCTTGTATGTACTTATATTGGCTAGATATGGTTGGTTTAGGTTCAAACTTTAGCTTTACAGGTGTTAGAATTTGGTTGGATTAGGATTTTCTTTAAGTTAATATTTTTGAATGATACCCATATTAGAGGCATTCTGTGATTGCCTAAAGTTAGGGGAGTTAACAAGCTTGAGCTAAGCTTTGCCCAAGGCTTGGCTTAGGCTCCAGGTGAGCCTAAGGGTAAAGCTTGGCTCAAGCTTGGTTAGCTTCACTAAAGGGACATGTGGCATATATAGGGTTAAAAATGTTTTAAAAAATATTCAATTCAAAAAATAGGTGTCTACAAAGAGGCACCAAATTCAAAACACATCATGTCACAGTCTTTGTTGCACATCGCACATAAATGTCGTTAAACTTTTGAATTGATTTTACCAACAATAAAATTAAAAAAAGTGGATGAAATGAATCTTGATTTGACTTGACATATGATGTGTTTTTGAATTTGATGTCCCTGCTACTTTAAATTATTCTATATTAAAACCTTTGTAAACATGTCAAAGACTGACACATGATGTATTTGAAATTCTAAATGCGTAATCCTAGAGGGGGGTGAATAGGATTTAATTAAAATTTTAATTCATTTACCCATTTTTCAATTTTAATTAAGTTGATTGAGTTGTTCAATTTTAATTCAATTTAATTAAGGTGTTTGGTGCTCTATTGATAATGATTGCAAGTATGGAAATGCAAGTGACAATCACACCAAGATCACACACCACAACACAAGAATCTATAGTGGTTCAGTCACACCGGAGTCTACGTCCACTTTTAACTACTCAATTTATTAATCAATCACAATGATTACAAAAGGCTGAGAAAACCTAATTTAACATGTTTGGTGTCTCTAACAAGCACGGCCTTTGTTGTCTCCTAGCCAAGGTTTTATAATACGTCAAACGGCATCTCCAACCGTTGACAAGAGTTTTGTGCTTGGTGTATCCGGCAAGCACAACCTTGGTTGTCTCTGAGCCAAGGTCTTACAATGCATCACACGACATCTCCGACCATTGACAAATGAAGGGTCTAAATACCAAGATGGTTCTCAATAACCGGATATGGTATGTTTGGTAAAATTAAAGGGAACGATGTCCCAAAGTATGGTGACGCTCTCAATAGCCAAATAAACCAAAGTAATCACCAAGGGAAGCTAAGTCCCAATGTAGAGAGTGGCTCTATACTAACCAAATATGCAAGTGATAGTCTCTACTTCTGCAAAAGGGAGTGTGTAAGTGCCTCTTAAAGAAGGCAAGCAACTAATCACACAACCAAATAAGCCTCTATCAGGGCAAGTATAAGTGAAGTACCAATGGGCAATATCACAAGGAGATGAAATCTCTAAGGATTCACAAGTACTAGTGGTCGAGATATGAAAAATAATCACAAAGCAATACTACTATGTAAACAGACTCCTAATGTGAAGCAAAAACTTTACCTCAACCCTAAGGTTGGGAGTTTGTATGCTAGGAAGGAAGGAGCACGTCTTCGATCTTCCTCCTTTCTTCTCTCGCAAAGGAGAAGTCCTTAGTGGCCATAAAAGGAAGAAACCGACTTTCTTCTTCTTCTTAAAAGCTTGGAAGCTTAAGTGAGAGAGTAGAGCTTGTAGAGCTCTTTTTTCTTGCCCAATAACCTTTTTCCTTTCCCTTTTGCAAATGTCTTTAAACCCTTAAGTTTGGAAGAGCAAAAATGCTCTTTCATATTGGTCATGGCTAACCACAACCATTGGATGAAAGTCATCCAAAACAGGCAATTAATCCGGAACATTGAATTTGAAGCACTCCACTAGGAGCAAAATCTCTCAGACTGAATGTCCAAAGATTTAATGGAGTGCTCCACTTCAGGTTTGGAGCACTCCAAACAAGACAGATTTCTACCGATTGAGTTTGGAGTGCTCTAACCCATTTGGAGCCCTCCAAATTCTTTGGAGCACTTCACTTTTTCAGGATTTTTGTAGATAGGCTCTAAAGTCATCTGTAACCCTAGGAAGGTGGTGCTAGGGGCCAAGAGGGTCTCTATATGTGTTTCTTACCCTCACTAACCTTTGCAGATGCGGAAGGACTCAAATGATGCGAGCATGATGCTTTAGTCCTCGCATGATCCTGGCTTGCTTCTTTGGAGCCTTCTTAGTCTTTAAGAGTATAATCTTCACATATTGTGGACACAAGAACCTCCTAGACTCTAGCTACAACAAGTCATTGCCTAGTCTATCAACTATGTATTTTCCTACTCATGGAGTTTATAACATATACATTTATAGTATTTTTGAATTCGGTGCCTCTTTTCAGACACCTATTTTTTCAACTCGAAGTTTTTTTGGACATTTATAACCTCAACACACCTTATGCTCCCAAACACTTTTTCATCACAAGACATTTCGAAATCATACTTTTGTAAAAAAATCATTTCTTTAATTTTATGAAAACCATTGAATGATTGATGTGATACAATATGACACAGAAGAATAGTCAAATAAGATTTGCTTCCAAAATGCTCTTGTATTGTTATACTAAATCATATATATTTGTTTTATAACATGCACATATAAAACCCTTGACAAGCCGAGCTTTTAATGAGCTGAGCTTAGTGCAGCTCAGTTAATGTCACTTAGTTAAACAAGAGCTAACTTGGTTCATTGACAGCCTTACCTAAAGTAGGCTGATTTGGTACATTAGCTATCTATCACAGGTTAAGAGTTTAAGTGGGTTAACACACACACACACACACATATATATATATATGTAGAGAGAGAGAGAGAGAGAGAGAGAGAGAGAGAGAGAGATGAACTAGAGAAACTAGAGATTGATGTGGCAGAAAAGGAACCCTTGGGCTGGGAAATCCTGGAGTCACCTGCATGACTGATGTGGTGAGGTCACTTAGTTTGGTTCAAGGCACATGAGCCCAAGGATATCTTGTGTATTGAGACATGGAATGTGTCTTCCTGATCAATTTTGGAGCTTCACTCAATAGGACTGGAGCATGTGAGATTCATGATTTCAAACATGAGATATAGACATGATGAGATATCTGGGTCTAATGAGCTATAATGTGATATCCAAACTCGATGAGCCACACTATGTCCATAGTTAATGCTGCTATGGCCAAAGATGTTATCACTGATATCCTTTGATGCAATAGATTCTCTTTTTGTATTACGTTGATTGCATACTATACTGTTTCTTGTAATTGTTGTCAATCATATGGACTCTCTATTTGATTCACTTCTCTTTAAAGAATTTGATGCTTATGTATGCTTTTTTATGTGGTGAATATATACTGTAATGACTGTGTAAACACTATTTATAGAATTTGCCTACTTAATGAGTTATTGAGCTCACCCATCTTATTTTCATTGTTTTTAGACAGAAATACCCAGGGATCTTAGTTATAGTCTACCACTTAGTTGTACCTTTGCTAGAGTCATATTATAGCAAGTAGATAGGGTATTTTGGAGCCCCAACCTACATAGAGTAGTTTAGATCGTTTGACTACTAAAGGGTCTGTATATATTTATTTTAAAACTCTTTTGTTTTTTATTTTTTTGTATTATTTTTGGGATAAACTTGGCAATCCGCTTTACTTTATTTGTATATGTAATTATGATGAAGATGAATGCGGATGATGATGTTTGATATAGACCTGTCGGGTGGATAATGATGATGTTCTAATGGACTATCAGGTGATTATATGTACTAAGTTGGGTCATATTATAGTCGTTATATTGCTGAAATTTTGGCAGAATTGGCATATGGATTTTTGTCTATTCCCAATAAAATTAAATAAAGGCAATGTGGGTGATTAGTATTAACCATTAGCTCTTAATGTCATGTCTAAGTTTGATTAGTGACTAATTGGGTTTGGAGCATGACATGTGGTGTGTAGGAGGAGATTTTGATATAGTTTGGCATTTGTCTAAGAAAAAGAGGAGTCACGCTCTCAACACTCAAATGTGTCAGTTCTTGGAGTTCATTCAAGCTCAAAACCTAATTGATATCTTGCTTTTAAGTATCTCTTACACTTGGTTTAGCTAGCAAAAGTTGCCTTCTATGAATAGAATATACCGCTTCCCCATCTCGGTTGCATGGGAAGAGCACTTTTACCAAGTTTAGCAGATTGTCCTCCCTAATCCAGCTTTATACCATGCCCCCATCTTGTTAAAAACATGAGGAGAGACGATTGAGGCATGCAACTTTTTGTTTTAAGCTTATGTGGTTTAAAGAGGAGGGTTTCAAGGGAAAGCATTGTTGGCTGGTGGAAATTGATGCATTTTGAGGGATTAGCCATCTTTACTCTTGCTAAAAAAATTATAAGACATTAAGAAGGCTATCAACAAGTGGAATAAAGATGTTTATGTCAAGGTTGAAATTCACAAGGCTAAATGTTTAGAGGAGATTACTAAGATTGATATAAAAGTGCAACAAAATGTTATCTTTGTTGAAGAACAAGTGGGAAGAGAAGAATTAAAAAAGAGATTACATCAAGTGACTGCAGATGAAAGAAATTGGTTGGAGGAAAAAGTCCCGTATCATGTACCTGTGGGAGGGCGATTATAATCCAAAATTATTTCTTAAGTTTGCTAATATGAGAACAAAGTCATATGCTATTGAAAAGGTGATAGTGGAAGGAGACTGGTTAATGGATAAGGAGTTGATTTCTTCATGCATAGTTGAGTATTTCACAGTCTTATATGAGGAACCGTTTAAAAAAATACCTTGTTTAGAAGGTATTTTCAATATGATCTTCGAAGAGAAGATGTTGGTTAGAGAGACCCTTTTTGGAGGATGGAGTTGTTGTTACCCTTAAAAGTCTTACTGATGATAAAGCACCTAGACCTAACAACTTCACTATGAAGTTTTTTGATGCCTAACTTAAAGAGAAAAAACTCATAGTGGTTTGTCAAATTGATGTGGAGAAGGTTTACCGGTTTTAGCAGACTTGGGGTAATTGGATTAAAATTTGCATTTCGACAATATATTTTTCTATTTTGATGAATAGGATGTCTGAGTGCCTCTTTCGTAGTAGCTGAAACTTATGTCAAGGTGATTCCCTCTCCCCATTCCTCTTCAATATTGTTATGGAAGTTCTTAGTAAGTCGGTGGCCAAAGCAAAGTTAGTCTTTGGAAGGCTTTTTAGTTGGCATTGGAGGGCCTATCTATCCTCTTAATCCAATTTGTTGATGATTCTTTTTTCTTCTTGTAGCCTTCTGTATTCTAGGTGTAGACTTGAAGTACATTTTGCTGATCTTTGAAGCCTCTTTGAGGCTCTTAGTCAACCTTCAAAAAACAAGATGTTTGGGGTAGGAAATGTGCCTAACATGGAAAAGTTTGCTAGCATTCTTGAATGCTATTTGATTCTACCTTTGGGAGCTAAATATAGATTGAAGGTTATGTGGGATATGTTTGTTGAATTGATGCAGAACAACAGAAAGAACAGTAGCAGATAGGAAAAGCAAAACCAAAAAAAAAAAGCAAGTTTGGACTAGGGGAAAAATTATAATTATGACAGTTTTGAGAAAATTACAAAAATGCCCCATCCTTGTGTCAAAATTTTATGAAAATTTTCATATTAGCAGTGCATCATATAAAGAGTATATGGTTAAAATTTCATGGTTTTTGGTTAAGATTTGAGAGTTTAAATTATCAAATTTTAGGAAACTTAAACTCGTTTAATGGAGATTTTAACAATTGTAGTAGGGAATCTTTTGAAATTAAAGAAGAGGGGAGAAAAGAAACTTGGGGAATTTGTATAAGACCTATAGGGGAACAACAAAACCTCAAGGGAAAGAAGGAGAAAGAGTCACCTAGAGGGCTGCAACTTTTCAAAATATGCCACCCAGAAAATTTTGGTTTTTTAAGCTCTAAATTCAATAAAGGCTAACACATAATTATAAATTGTATAAAGAGTATGTAAAGGAGTTTTAGAATCAAGCTAAGGAGTACAATGATGATTATTACTTGACAAGATATTCAACATCGTGTCTTCTTAGGAACCTGTGATTTGGCCTAAAAGCTGATCTTTGAGTTCTGGCGTGTGTAATATAAAGTAATAGGTTTATGTTCAGTTCAATTGCTCTCTCCCTACTGTTATTAGAGAGTTGGCAACATGATAAAAATGAAAGAATTACATAATATAAAAGGAGAATTTATAGGAAGGATAAGAAAAGGGGGAAGTGGAAGTTAGATGTAGAAGAAGATGGTTAAGAGGATTAGGGAAGGGGTGAAAGAGGAGATTGGCGTGGGTTAAGAGAGAAAAAAGAGAAGGAAAAAAGAAAGGGAAACCTTGGCCCACAACCACTTGGGAAGCCACCCAATATTCACATTATATTTGATTAATTCTTCGATGATTTTATTGCATGGGGAAGGGGCCTTTAAATAGGCTTACAACTCTATAAAAATTAGAAACTTTTCCTAATTAGAAATTACCAAAACACTTAATACTTGTTACCTAAGTTTTCTAAATGCTAAGACATACCAAATACACTTTTTTTTAATTTGAAATGCTAAGATCGTGGGGACCAAGTCATTGTCGACCAGCTCATTAGTGAGCCCCTTTAGTTGACTTTGCAGGCCACTAAGTGACACAATAAGAGTTATATGACTAGGCCTAGTTTTACCCCGATTACCCCGATTGGAATGGGAAAGAAACGGAAAACTCCAACGGTCGACTCCTCAACAGTCGACGAGCTACTTGTTCTGCCTCCAACTCCTGTGAGAAGTAGCTTCATCAACGCCTTGTAAGTATTTCTCTAAACCAGATTTGGGGTTTGTTTTTTTTTTTTTGCTCTTACCTGTGAACTACCATCATCAAGGCCTGTAAGTGCAACAAGGGTTGGTTCCAAAATCCAAAGTTGTGGTTAATAGGAAGAGTCTATGTCATTTGGTTCGCTTGAAGGTTTCCAAAATGTCGTTAATTCAAACATCTTGAGTGGAAGCTATAACTGTTATGTAGTTGACGGGAAAGAGGATGTAAGAAACATTACAAAAAGGGGGGAACCAATAACAAAGGCTTTAATTCTGGGTCTGCCTGAAGAATCCAATGGTGACCATGGTTCTCCAATCAGTAGTTGTTGCTAGCAAATGAAGCTGAAACTTAGTGTACATTACGAAAAATCAGGCACTGAGAATGTTAATGCTACCCCTATACTCTTCCTGGTTTTGGTGTGGAATCTTTTCACTATGAGAAGCAGTCGAAGGATCTTGGTCATGAGTTCAGAGTATAGGAAGTTGATTTTTTAGGCAAGGCTTGTCGTTGCCATCTGAAGACCTTGCTCCTCTAGGTAAGGAAGAAAATATTTTAGAAGAGGACTTGGTTTGGGGTTTTGGAAAAGAAACTGAACCATGGGCAAATGAATTAGTTTACTCCACTGATCTCTGGCGGGATCAGGTTCACCATTTCATAGAACAGGTAATTCGGGGCTTGGATTATGTGCAAACAAAGATCATGAGAACTGTGCAAATGGCATCAGAGGGGCTGATGCATCAGTACCTGGGGGACAGTTGTCACTTTTTGGCACTGATGTGTCTGCACCCTGGTGTTGTTTGCACAGTTCTCACGTTTTCACCTTTTTTCCCGTAATTTGCTAAGTTTTTAAATCTCTTTATTGCATTGTGTTTCTATGTGTATTACATTTTACCAGTTATTTTGAAGTGTTTTATGAAAAAATGCAGAGTCATCCATTATTGGTATTTTCTTGTTTTGATTGGTCATCTTTGCCAATGCACACTGTACTGGTTTATATCATTGGATATGGACAGATAATGGGATTAGTTGTTGATAATAGTTAATGTATATTTGCTATTGGTTGGATGCTATTCAGGCAAAGGTAATGACAGGTATACTGAGAAATGGTGTTGGAATCTAGGGAACATTCCTAGCATTCAGAAGTATGTGTTGAAATTTTTTTGGAACTTTCTTTCCAACATGGGAGAGTAATCAGATGGGGAAGGAAAGAAACCTTATATTGGAAGCCAATCGGATTCCTTTGGAATCAATGGCGATTCCAAAGGTTGTTTTCCAATTCCTTTTCGATGGACCTATTGGAAAGG
>JAOXJP010233003.1:0-10380 GCA_025762735.1 Platanus orientalis | reverse complement strand
TTTGGTACTGTGTGTAACGCCATAAGTCATGGATGGCATCCAAAAAAGAAATGATGGTCCATTATGGTCTCCCAAGCTAACAAATAGCTTAGATTGGGTATCGGTCATCTGTTTCTTGTGATAGAATGGATTTTATGACATGGTAAAAGGAATTAACTGAAAAGTTCTTTTAAGAAAGAGAACATAAATCGAAAAGAGAGGAACAAGCAGAAAACAAAAACAAAAACAAAAAGGAAAACTACTGAACATACAACAAAAACAAAAAGAAAAACTACTGAACATACCTCCTAGTGTCGGCACCATGAATAAAAAGAAAAAGGCCATCAATAGTTCTTCCATTTTCCATCTCACCAGGACCTGAAAGAGATAGGGATGTCTTTAACTCGCGAATAATCTTCACCTTCCTTAACCATCTTCACGAAATCTTCAGGCATACCATTGAAGCGGAGAATTGTGAGGTTGGTGAGGCCTTCAATGCCCAACGGCACCTTCTCTAATGCTCTACAACGACTAATAATTAGCTGTTGAAGGTGAGGCATTGCTCCCTCGTCTACTTTCACCATTTTCAATCCTTTCAATTTGTAAAGACTAAAAATCTTTAGTCTTTGAAATCCTCCTGCTAAGAAACATAATTTTTCTCCTTCATAAGCTTCATTGAGCTCAAGCTCTACTAGATTAGGTAAAGCATGGAGGGCTTCAGTTGGGTCAACCATCATCTTTGACCATCTTAAACTTAACTTGAAAAGATTATGTAGCGATCGGCACCAGTACGGTACCTTCTCTAATCGCCCTTCCAGATACAAGCGTTGGAGGAATTGGGGAGGAGACGACAGAGATTGTACATCAAGGAGCTCGTTCTCATCGCTTGAACCGACACCGAAGGAGAGCAGGTGGCCCATCTTTGCTATTGCATCACACAATTCTTGTCCATCTTCTTTTCTTAGCTTTTTAATTCCTAACCTCCTTAGTTGCGTCAACTTTCCCAACTCTCTAATTATGCCAGTGCCATGGCTTACATCTACAAAAGCAAGCTTTTGTAAGGCTATTAAACTCCCAATGCATCCATGCCCTCTAAATCCCAGTGCGGAATCTAAAGTCGCATATCCAAATATTTCATAGCGGTAAACAAGAAGATGGCGTAGTTTTATAAGTTTATGGATCTCCTTGGGCAGCTTAGATACATATGTCTGTTTAAGATCGAGTGTTTCTAGATTTTGAAGCCTCCCCAAAGACTTCGGAACTTTTTTGACATCTATTCCCCTCAAACTTAGGTACTTTAAATGAAACATTTTAACAATTTCGGTTGGAAAATTGTCTAGGGGAGCACCTCTCAAATCTAATACTTTCAACAGCCTAAATCCAGAATAGCATGTAAGGAGTGCAGAAAAATTGAAAAAATCATCCATCCCAAATATGAACAAAGAACGAATGGTTGAGGGGAACATATTTTTCAGAACATTCACACGTCTGTTACGGATTGAAAGACGTCGGGTTTTTTCATTCAAACGTGTATCATGTTCAGAGGCTAACCAGGCGAAATTTTCTTCTCGTAATTTTATGACTAGAAGATCACGCATAAGATCATGGATTTGACACCCTCTCACCCTTCCACTAACATCCATCTCTGTGACTTGAACTAGGCTTCTACTGATTAACTCATTGAGGTAGCCATCTGCAATCTCTTCCAAGGCCCTACCTTCTTTTTCCTCTATGAATCCTTCAGCAATCCATGAACGTAGTAATCTCATACGCTCAATTGAGTAGTCCTCAGGATAGATGCTTAAATATAGGAAACAAGATTTTAGAAAGTAAGGGAGATCATTGTAACTCAACAACAGTATTTTGTTCAGATTCTTGAGTTCCTCACTGCTTTCTAGCTCTACACTGAGACTACGATGTATAATTTCCCATTCCATTTGATCCTGAGTTTTTGTTGACAAAAGGCCTCCTATGGCGACAATTGCAAGAGGCAGACCATTACATCTTCTCAAGATATCATGAGAAAACATTTCCAATTGTGGAGGACAACTATTTTCTGGGTTCGATTTAAATGCCTTTCTGCAGAACAGAGCCCAGGCCTCCTTTGGTTGCAAAGGGTTAAGGGGGTATACATAACCACAACATTTAGCTACGCTATTAAAACGGGTTGTGACCATTACTCGACTACCTGAGTTGCTTTCTGGCAGAGTATATTTTAGAGATTCCCATGCAAGTGTGCTCCAGATATCATCGAAAACTACCAAATACCTGTCTAGGTGCAGAAAATCCTTTAGAACACCCTTGAGATCTGTCTCCTTCATAGTATCCAGCCCTTGAGATTCTTGTTGCCTATTGGCCTTGAAGAGTTTCTTTATCGTATCTCTGAGCAGCTCCTCGATGTTGAACGTTTGTGAGACGGTGATCCAAGCTTGGTATTTGAAGCACCCCTTCTCTCTTTGATCATCGAAGACTTTCTTGACAAGGGTGGTCTTGCCTAAACCACCCATGCCTACAACGGCAACTACTTCAAGTCTTGGTTCTTCCTTGTTTAACAGTCCAATCAATTCATCTCTGGGTTTTCCGATGCCGACAAGCTCAGTCTCCTCAAGTAAAAGGGCATCCCCTCGAGGATCATGCCATGTGCTGTTGACAGTAGTGGAACTTGGCCCTTGTTCTAGGTTATTGTGACGATACCTTTGGTTTCTCTCCGAAATGTCTTTGACTCTAGTTTTGATACCTTGTATGTCAGTGCCTATTTGATGACGAGCTTTCAGAGTCTTGATGTTGCGAGCTATGTTGCCAAGAAAACCAAAGAACCCATGCCCATGATATTGTGCCAGGCGAAACAAGAATACATCAAGAACGTCCTCGGTATCGTAAGCCACATCTCTTACTTGATCCACCCAAGCTTTCAACTCCTCGTTGCTCTCACATCTAGCATCTGCGCTCCTTAGGAAGGCCCGCATGCTCATCAATTCGTCTTTGATGTACTGTACTTCTCCGTGCACGCCTTTCAACAGAGTCACCTCTTGCTCGAGCAAGGATGAAATCTTTGGCAGTAGAAAATTCACAGCGCTCTCCGCCATTTCTCTCCTTTACTTTCTTCGACAAGGCTCAGTTTTCTTTATCTTTGAGTTTGATTTTGTGTTCAAAGCATCTCAACAACAGATTCCCTCTCTTGAAGATATGGCAATGAAGATGGAAATGTCGACATGTCCAATAATTATTGACCCCTGTGCATTCTCCTATTGGATTTACGAAAAATGAAGGAAGTTAAATTAGAGGTTTATGCGAGATATTTCAAACGATCTGGTTAAGCTTTTGTCCTCAAAGACTGCAAATTCTCCAATGACCTGGACGCATTGTCACAGTCAAAATTCTCTGCTAAAACTGTGCAATACCTCGATCAGCACCCAGTTAAGGTCAGTTTTCCAGTCATTTTAGTCATTCATCTCACCCATTAACATATCCCATATGCATTAACTGTTCAGCCACTTTGACGCTCATGTTGTGCCATTGAACTGCATCTCAAACAATCCCGGAGTCCTCTACACTCCACTTGTAGCACTAAAGGCTCAACACGCCGACAAAACATTCTCAAGCTCTTGTCCGAGACATTAAACCCATCGAAGGTCATGACACTTTACCTATGCACCATGTCTTTCCACGCAAGACCTCACTTTGAGTCTTACCATGCCACCACTGTAGCTGTCCAAGGCCAAGTTGGGATTTTGCCCAACACAAAGACAAGCACACTCGAGTACACCAAGGCAACCGGATAGCTCACTTGGCTCCACACAAGTTGTCACTGTCGTATAGCGTATACTAGTAGCACTTATATAAGAAAGCCCCCGCCCTCAGACGGATGCATAGTACCGTCAAACTAGGCTCCTAAGCATTATCCCACGATGGAACCCAACCCCCAAGAGAACTCAAGGCAACACCTCTATGCATGCCAAGAGCAGTGCCTAACCCAAGTTGGGGATTGCCTCACAGTTTAAGCTCATGCAGTCTATGAGCATGTCCTCAGCCTTGGCACAGCCCGTCGTGCCATTCTGTGCCTTGACATGCCTCCTACCCATATCAAGGGCCTGAGTGTTTTAGACCACCCACCCCTCCTCAAGGTGTACACTAAGCTTTTTCAGGGTTAGTAGAAGGAAACATCACCCCTTAAAAAATTGTACTGTACCTATTTACAATAATGTCATCAGATAATATTTATAGAAATGCTACCATGTCAGGTCACCCGTGCCACATGCACCACCTCAACATGTTCATTACATCCTCCCCCACTTGTCTAGTTGACACCCTTGTCAACACACCCATAACAAGTGCTAACTTCGGCTTACACACCTCTCCCATACCTCGATCACTACTGATCAACTCTTAGTACCACACTGAACTCTGCTAGGATCCTCTGTACACCGCCTACTCAATGACCAACCACGGTCTCCAATACATACCAAGTGCTAACTTCGGCTTGCACACTTCTTCCTCTGCCTCGATTATTATTGATCATCGCCTAGTACCACACTGAACTTGGCTAGAAACCCTTGTACACTGCCTACTCCATGACCATCTATAGTCTTCCACGTACACCAAGTGCCACTCTGTGTAGTCTATCACATAAAAACTCCACAATGTACACTATACGTCGTGTACGTGCACGTTCCGTTGTGCACCCAAGTCCACTGAATCTTAGCATCTACGGCTTTAGACATCTCTAAACACGACTTAGCCAATGAATAGACCCAACCCAAGCTCCGTTTTGCCTTAGATATCAACCCAAACTCACCTTACCCCCAAGGTACGATCCTCAAACCGCTTTGTACACCTTGCACCCAAATGCTCAGCTTTCCCAAAACCAAGCTGTAACTCAGTCCATCGAGCCACACGTCTCTCCCCCGAGATCCCCTACCTATGCACCTCATCAAGTGGGGCTCGCAAGCTAACCGTAGTCCGTCGCCGCATGGTCATCCCTTCCACCAGGACTCAACTAATGTGAACTCATCTCACGATGACTCGTCCACCCCAAACTGCCATTGATTCTGACTCATAGACTTTCGTCCAGTCCCATTGTAAGTCCAACCAAGTTGCATCCATTATGACCAACAACCTTATTCGTTGTTTGAAATCGCCTTACACAATCTATCGTGCAATGCCTTCTCTGAGGACTTTCATTCACCTTTGCATCTGTCAATGTGGCAATCAACCTACTCTGACCTGCATTCAGTCACCTAGGCCCTCTGACATTTCCATGTCATGGGGCTCAATCCATCGAGCTCCCTTTTCTGTGGCCAACACCCCTTCTTCAGTGCTCAAAGTTAAACCATATCCACCTCTGTAGACTATGTCAATGTAGCCATTAACCCGCATTGACATTCATTAATAAGCCCTTGGGTACACTGACTCTTCTCATGCTGGAACTCAGTCTGTCAAGTCCAATGCATGGCCAACATCCCTTATCCGATATTCGTAACCATCTGTGCCAAGTCACCTTGATCTTCCATACCTCATCCATGAGGTTTTGCATGATTTCTGCTCTGACAATGTTCTTCACCCTATGCGGCATACTAACTCTCATCCGTATAAACCCTAACACTCAACCGACCAAGATAACAAAACTCTCATCTAAACTCTACCCACACTAGTACCTCAAACAAATGACATCAGTCATGGCACACTTACACTTGTCATCACTTCATTTGCGTACACTGGCTTAAGTGCTCCCCCACTTAACCTTGTCATCATACCTCGATCTCCCTAAACATCATCATTGTATAGTTTAACTATCCTCTAATGTTGCCTCTCCAGTACCTTGACGTCTTGTGTCTTCACCCCAAGAAGGCATCCAGCGTTGTCACCACTTTGCCTTTAGTCCTTTGAAGGTCTTCCTGTAGCTTGCAATAAGCTATACTCAACTCATTATGCCACCCTAGTACCTCGGTCCACTACACCTTCAGTCTGATTAAGCACTATTCATTCTATTTTTATTTGTCACCTGTGTTGCCTTAGTACCTGGGCACCCTGCCTTCACCTTGAGCCAACACTTTGCCCCTGTCAATGTGTCACTTCAGTATCTTGGCATCTATTTTCTTCACCCGAAGCCAACACTTCGTCTCTATCAATGTTTCACTTTAATACTTCAACATCTATGGCTTTCACCCAGAGTGAACTATCTGTTTAGCTTCTCATATCTTGTGTCAATGTCTTGCTCTAGTACATGAGCACACCGGCCTTCACCCTAAGTAGACCAACCATTCCTATAATTGTTTCGCTCTTGTACTTGGGCACACTTGCCATCACCCTGAGCAGTTAACCATCTTTGTCACTGTCTCACTTTAGTACCTGGGCACACTTGCCTTCACTCTGAGTAGACCAACCATCCTGATTCTCAAGCTGGCTTGTCACCATCAAGCCATGCTTTGGCACCACTGTGTCTTTTCCTCGTGCTACTGCGCACATTCCCTCAAGTCATTCTAACATTAACTCAACACCACATGGTAGCATTGTCTGTCAGAACTACATGGCACACATGACATTTAGCATCACCCACTGACGTGCCTTTGAGCTGCTCACCCGAGCCATCAAGACTTTCCTCTATAAGCTCATATCCAAATAACCAATGTCTTAGTGTTGTCCATCGCACTTAAGACTTCTCAAATATGTTGTATACATCATCTCAATTCTAGGCAAGTCTTACCATAAACCCCCCACACGATAGACATCTAACAGACTCTATAGCCAGCAACCCTCCCGCTACTCGAAACCACAATATCATGCTCAATACCTCACCCAGATTCAAGCATTCCGTCTCCACCATGAGACAGTAGCTAAGCTAGCTCACTAGACCAACTTGACTCTATGCACCAAGCACGCTCTAATGCTCCCTGCATTATAGGCCATCTCACCAACATTAACCGTTACCTTGATATCCACTATATTAGAGGTAATCATTTTGTTGACTACCTCACTCTAATACCACTATATCAGAGACCACTTCTGGACCATCAACACAGCTCTGACCAACTGTCATGGCCAGATTTTACTCTCTGTCAAAACCATGCGGCATCTCGACCATCACCCAGACATGACCAGCCTTTCAGCCATTTGAGTCCTTCCTTTGACCCGTCGACATGCCTCATGTGCACTGACTACTCAGCCACTTCAGCGCCCATGCCGTGCCATTGAAGTGCATCTTAAACAACCCCTGAGTCCTCCACACTCCACCTATAACATTAAAGGCCCAACTCGCCTACAATACATTTTCAAGCCCTTGTTCAAGACATTAAGCCCACCGAAGGCCATGAAACTTTATCCATGCACCATGCCTTTCTAAGCAAGAATTCTCCCCGAGTCTTGCCATGTCACCACTGTGGCTGTCTTAGGCCAAGTCAAGATTTTTTCCAGCACAAAGACAAAACACACTAAAGTACACCAAGGCAATGGGATAGCTTACTCAGCTCCACATGGATTGTCAATGTCGCATAGTGCGTGCTAGTAGCACCCATATAGGAAAGTCCCCGCCCTCAGATGGATGCGCAATGCCGCCACACCAGGCTCCCAAGCACTATCCCATGAGGGAACTCAACCCCCAAAGAAACTTAAGGCAATACCTCTGTGCATGCCAAGAACCGCCCCCAACCTATGTTAAGGATTGCCTCGCAGTTTAAGCTCATGTGAGCTAGAAGCATGTCCTCAACCTTGGCACAGCCCGTTGCGCCATTCCATGTCTTGACATGCCTCTTGTCCATGTCAAGGGCCTAGGTGTTTTAGACTATCCACTCCTCCTCAAAGTGTACACTAAGCTTTTCTATGGTAGCTAGAAGGGAATATCACCCCCTCTAAAAAAATCATATTATATCTATTTACAATAATGTCATCGAGCAATATTTATAAAAATACCACCATACCACATGTCAGATCACTTGTGCCACATGCACCACCTCAACATGTATGTAACAATGCAGCCTTCTCTTAATTAAAAAATCTAGTTTGACATTCTACTTGGATCTTGTGATATAAAATTACTACTTTTATGATATCAGAGTTTTTATACGTTATAGTAGATTCTTATTTAAACATTATTCTTGAATCTATGATTATCAATCAAAGGAGTGCGTGTGTACTCAGAAGGGCGAGCGGTGCATCTGAACAGAGCTCCCTTTCGTGCATAATAGAGGAGAGAGAATGTCGGAATTTGGAAACGTCTGGCCTGGGTAATAGAAGAGGCAAAATAGAAAGGTCTTTGCCGTGCTTAATAGATGAGAGAGAAATACTAAATCTTGACATATTATATGTAGAAAGGATTGGGACAAGGGGACCTAGTATTAAGATGGTGGCATGGTGCTGCTTATGACTTCCGCTCAATGATACTAATAATAAAATATGATAAAAGTAACATTTGATTAGAAGTTTTATTTTTAGTTTAAATTAAATTAGTCACTCCTAATCCTGTTGTCTATCATTACTTTGCTGCATCATGATAAGATTTTTCTCGTGTAATAAATGTCAGTCTATTTTTGTCCTGATCAATGTCTTGGCCCATTGACCTAGAAATAGTAGCATATGGTACACCCAATTGATGTGAAAGGTTGCTCTACAGACAATGATTGTCTGCCTTGAGAGAGACCTCTAAACACGTACCATTGATCGGACACATGATGTGTTTTTTGAATTTGATGTATTTTATTCACCGTATACACTACAGTCATTTTTATCACAGAACATTTGCTTTGTATAATATTATTATTCAAGCGGATTGTTGATAAGTATATTGGTAGCTGAATGTGTGGTTTTATTTATTTATTTTTGGTAAATGGGTGAATATTGGTCTGTAACCTAAACCTGTAGTGTGAACATACACATATTTTTCTTTTCTGTTGGGTCTAGCATGTAATGTGGTAATACGTTCACGGTTTACATGTAAGGATAGTTTAGATATTAAAAATCTAATTATAGAATCATGCTTGGAGAGCCGTTGCATGTGTCTTTGTGCAATGCAATCCCACTAGACCTATTTGCTCTCTTCCAGTTTCTAAGTCGTTTCGATTAGGTTGTGTTTCGCTTACCAAAAATAATAAAATAATAAAAAAGAATAGTTGGTGTTTCTAAGCGAGTTGTATGAATGAGGTTATTACCATGTGTTTTGGTAGTGTGATATTTATGCAATTGAATTGTCAATCTTTTGGGGCCTCTTAAAACTAAAAGGCGCATGTAAATGCTTTTAACGCATGTTTAAAACATCTACTCTAGAAATCATAGACGTTAGATTTTTTTGACTTGTAAAAATCAACCTAAAAATTAAGCTTGTATGGAGATTATAAGTTACGTATAACTAATATAGTTGGTGATTTAGGGTCCTGATTATTTTGCAATAAACACTACAGAAAAAATTTCTGATGAAATGGTAAAACAGGATACTTAGAAAGGATGTGAGATAAACCTAAACACAGAATTAGAAGAAATTAAAACAAAAGGGAAGAATTACAAGGCTAGCTTTAGAATTTAACCAAACAAGCAACAGAATGGGGCGATTGGTCAAGCCCTCCAACACTTCGGAGAATAACTTCCAACTAATTTAAGATTTCATTTTCCGAGAAAAAAAAATTATCAATGTAGACCACTCATTAGAGAGTCATCACAATCTCTTTTTTTTTTTTTTTGTTATAAACTTAGGGATATTTGGATGTAAGAGAGCAGCTGCATGGGCTGCTATTATAAGAATCTTTTCAAATTACAATTGTTTTGTCGAGTTTGTGGTTTGTGGGATGTGGTCGTGGCCGGTTTTATCTGCATAGTTCGGTGCAAATGCAATGATGGGGGTCAATGTCCTTCCCTAACTTGATGTGCGCGGTATCCATTTCTTCCTTACCCCCTTGGAAACACCTTTCCAATGGCATGGCTTCTCAACAGTTAAATTTCAACGTTCTATTCGCTTCTCACCAATTAAGGAAAACAGACAGTAGAAAATTGCTTTCGGACACACTATTCTCAAACTGGATATCATATCCTCGTTTCCAAAGACTTCCTAAACATAAATTCAAATGCAGTTCGCGCTAATTGGGGCAACCAAGCAGAAGAAAGTTGCTTTTGGATACACTATTATCAAACTGGATGGCATATCCTCGCTTCCGAAGACTTCCTAAACAAAAATCAGAAACAGTTCATGCTTTGGCAGGAGTGATCAAAGCTGAATGGCAGGCTTTGATTCATCTCCAGTCTGAATGGGGAGATAACACGCCTGTACTAATCAGTATGTGACACGATGCCTGAGAGGGGTGTTTTTCAGTAACACACATAGTTGACGCAGCAGAATAGCAAGGAGAAGAACACGTCGCCTCCTTTGTTTGGGGAAAACCCTAAACTTCACCAAAGAAGAGAAAACTCGTACTAAAACTT
>JAOXJP010233002.1:0-10381 GCA_025762735.1 Platanus orientalis | reverse complement strand
ACATCTTTGGAGAAGGTAGACCAAACACATGCCTCATCACACAAAAGGATGAGACAAGTCTATGGCACCAAAGACTTAGGCATATGAATTTTAAGAACTTGTTTAAACTAAGTAGAAAAGACTTAGTACTTGGCATACCCAAGATTGGTAGACAAGATAGTCTATTTTGTGTAAATTGTCAACATAGGAAGCAAGTTAGAGCTTCCCATAAGAAATTGACTGAAATATGCACCTCTAGACCATTGGAGCTAATTCATATGGATTTAGCCGGACTAACAAGGACCGAAAGCCTTGGGGGAAAAAAGTACTTTATGGTCATGGTTGATGATTTCTCTAGGTACACATGGGTGTCATTTTTTAGAGAGAAATCCGATGCATTTAAAGAGTTCAAAAATCTTTGTATAAGATTACAGACTGAAAATGAGCACTCTATTAAGAGAATTCGTAGTGATCATGGAGGAGAGTTTGAAAATATTAAATTTTCAAAGTTTTGCAATGATCGCGGGATCAAACATGAATTCTTCACACCCAAAACTCCCCAACAAAATGGGGTAGCCGAAAGAAAAAATAGGACTTTACAAGATATGACCACAGTCATGCTCTCTAGTAAAGACCTTCCCAAGATGTTTTAGGCTGAGACCATAAACATCGCTTGCTATATAAGCAATATGGTGTATTTGAGGCTGGGTACTTTAAAAACATTGTATGAAATATGGAATGACAAAAGGCCAAATTTGAAGTACTTCAAAGTATTTAGAAGCACTTACTATATCTTAAGATAGGTGTAGAAAGATGAGTCAAAATATATATATATTTTCTTTTCCACCTCTTTCTTCTCAAACAATAACCACCAGATGGAAACTTGGCAAGGGATTTCATCTTAAAATCTCTCTCCTGAGTATTAAGGATTGTGTCTGCCTCCCTTAAGAACGCTAAGCTCCACTGGGCGTCGGAGGCAGACACATCAGCATTGAGAAGTGATAAACGCCTCCCCAAACAGTGTAAATCACTTTTCAGTGCTGATGTGTCTGCCCCCAGATGCCCAACAGAGATTAGTGTTTTTAAGGGAAGCGAACACAATCCTTTTCCCTCACAAGTGAGGGAGGATTGGATCTGCTCCTCTTAACTACGCTCCTCTCCGCCCCCTATCAGGGGGCAGGCACATCAGCATCGAAAAGTGATATGCACCCACCACTTTTTGGTGCTGATGTACCCGCCCCCTGATAAGGGGCGGAGAAGAGCATTAGTTAAGAGGAGCAGACACAATCCTCCCTCATAGGCAAGGGAGTGTTGGCATGGTAGTAACTAATCTATATCAAGCAAATGGTACATACATAGTTTGCTGAGTCGTCAAGTTGATTCATTGACTTGGCGGAATTGATACTAGCCTAAGGATTCAAATCATGTTGTTGACTCAGAACTATACTTTACTCAGCCAAGTCAAGTAGCTAACTCAGTTGAATCCTTTGACTCAAGCCATGTAATTTGGCTGATTCTTAACAATTTTGTTTTTAAATGGAAATAAAGAAATATAAACCTTAAAAACAAGGACCCTAACACAAGTTGTAATACAACCTATTATTTTTTGGACTTAATATCCAACAAATGAACCCTTAAAGGCATTTAAAACTGTAGAAGAAAAACATTAAAGAACTTAGAAGAATGAAGACTAAAGTGGTAAAGAATATTAAACTTTAATTTTTAACTTTTTCTTTTAATCATATAAGCCTATTGCTTGGAGATTTGATTGTATTTTGTTCTTACATATAAATTAATATTTTTTTCTTTAGTAGGAACTTTCGAGCTTGGGATTTTGTTACATATACCTTGCTTTGGTATTAGACTATAAGTACTTTGTATGATTTATTTTAGATTTTATGTCATGATAATACACAATGCCCATATTTATCATAAAAATGGATAATATTTGACCCAAAATATTATTTGTAGTTTCATAATATTTTTTAGATATTTGTTGTATTTTATAAAATCTAAGATAAAAAAGACACGACTCCCTGAGTTAACTCTAATGACTCAAATCCTAACTTGAATTGAGTCAAAAATCCTATAGTTGGCAAACCTTGGGTATATATCCTCTTAAATCAATAAAGCTCTCTTAGAAGACCTTATATCAGTAAATCAACAATAACAGATAGTTTCAATTATTTCATAACTAAGCATTTTTCTTTTTAATACTATTGGCCTCGATGTACGATTAGCCTATGTCACTGTTTTGATTAGAGGCCTATCTATAATGTGAACCATGGCATATTAGGCCTACCAACTTAATCTTGGGATTGACATTATTGAATGGCAGAACATGCAGCCTAAGCCCCACTGATGATCATCAGCCTAGCTTTAAATGCCTATCAGACTGCCCTAGCCCATATCCACCCCTCATCTAATTGTGTATAGTACATCAAAATAGTACGTTTTTTCCTCTATGTTCACTCGATCTCTGAAAAAAAAATCAAAATGTAACAAATTTGAGAAATAAACTTAATTCGGCAATTTTTTGTACCCCTCTCCCCAAAAAAGAATTTAATTGGGTATTACCGAGTTCGGATTTGCTGAAATTTCAGCAAATCCAGATTTGGTATTACCTAACTAATACCTTTAATACCAAATAAATAATAATATTTTTGGATGCTCTAGTACACAAGAAACACATTTATGGTATTCTATTCCTTTTTTTTTTTTTTTTTGGTAAAAAAAATTGCATCTTTGATTAACAGAAATGGTGGGCTACATTTCGCTCTTCAAATAACACTATAGATTTCATACTTACATCAAATATATCATCTTTCCATTCACCCTCCTTGTTTTCCTTAGTTGCTCTTGTAGCCATGTAATGTGCCACATTGTTGCCGCTTCTAGGAACATATGAAATCATAGTTGTAGAGCTTTGTAAGGACCTACAATCTTGAATAATCTTTGCAATTCTTCATGGTGGTTCGGTGTCATTATCTTGTAATAGCTTTGTGACTAGTTGGCAATCTACTTTGATGATAAAACCATTGCCATTAATTTTTTTAGCAAGTTGTAATCTAAGAAGAAAGCCCCATGCTTTTGCTTCCTCTGTTGTATCTTCCTCAATAATTTTGGATATACTTTTAAGAAGAAACCCCATATGATCTCTTGCAATGCATATAGCTGCTCCAGTTGGTGTAGTGGCTTCATCCACATTTATTTTGATGTGTCATTGTAGAGGTGGGGACCAATTGAGGCTTAATATTGCACTATTTTGAGAGGATAGAGAATTTCCATTGAGTGTTCCATCAAGTCAGTGTTGGGTCTATATTCTATGTATGCATTATTCTGTGAACAAGTATTATTTATTTCATATAAATAAAATACTAAAAATGATATGAAAAGAACCACTTACTTGACTGAATGAATTGACAATAAATCATACCCAAAATTGATCAGGGCTAGTGTTTGACACTATGTCCTTTAGATAAATTTTGCCCCTCACAGTGGTGCTTACGATCATCATAGACACCTGCTTCCCAGGATACAATGATCTATACACACAAAAGAAGCATTGTAATTTGTGTGGTTGGTGAATCAAACTTATGTTGTATTCTCTCTCTTAGAACATGAAGACGCTATCATGCTCTCTATATGCCTAATTCAAACATCCTCTATGATGCCTAAAGGAATACTATGAATTTTGAATCCATAATTGAATAGAATTAGTGTTTATAAAATGAAGGAGGGACGATTTATTTATAGACTTGTTTATGTCTATTTAGAACAGGCATAGGGACACAACCTTAGGTGTTCAAATAGACACGCAGAAAGTTGCAATTTAGTAGCCACCTACATATCCATATGGAATGGACATGTATCAAAGAGGATGATTTAATAGGCACCTACAAGTCCGTATGGAATAAACATGTGTCAATAGGTGTGATTTAATAGCCACATGTGTGTCTATTCGGTTATAACTGTCACCAAGAGCATAACTGTAAAATCTGTACGAATGGACACACCTCCACAAGGGAAAAACTGTAAAGACATGTCCCCCACAAGTATAATTGAATCTGGAAGAAAGCAAAAATAAAAATTAATAATAAAAAAATTATTTTATTTTTTCTTATTGACTTAACCTAGCATGGTTTAGTTTGGCATGCGTGTGTTTAAATATAGGCTTGGCCCATATTGGCTAGGTCCTCCCCCATCCACAAAACAGTGGTACCCCTTGGGGCCTAAACTTATGTTCAACATTAGTATATATGAACACATAATGTTTTATGGGCTAGTCCTTGTGGGACTATTCAAATTCCACACACTTTTACTAGTTTTACTAGTGATCAACTAGGCACTTTGGAGATAATTTCTCATTCACCCATAATGGTTTTGCGCATCCAACTATACAACATTGTCCTCACTGAGGTGAACATGAATCCATGCGGACCTGCCTCAAAATATTTGTGGGTCACACTTTCATTTTGTCTCAAAGATGCCTACCCAGTCAATTTCGAATCCGGGTACACAAAATCTGGGTGTTTCAAAACCGTTTCCAATAGAAATTGTAACTCAGCACTAAGACCCTAGTTTTTGTTGTATTTTTTTAATCCCATTTATTTTTGTATTAAGACTTTAAATGAAAAAAAAAACCTTAATTATTCACCTATCCTACCCCCCACTTCCCTTGAAAAAAAAAAGAATAAGAAGAAGAAGAGGAAAAATTCTTTGGAACAGTAAAATTGATACAAGAAAATTAATTGAGGGCATTTTAGTAAGTTAATATTTTCAGGAAAAGTTTTTAAAATCAATCATACATATATAACAAATCTAGATAATGTAGGAAGTTAAAGTTGAATGAAATTGAGCTAACACTCCTTATAGAAAAAAGGGGGAAATAAAAACTAAAAAATTCACCTAAACACAGAAGTGCGAGTGTAAGAAGCTATATTCTTCTAAGTTAGATAAATAACAACCTTTTCTATTGAAAAGATACACCTGAAAGGAGATTCTTTCTTAGATCAAAAGATACCATTGGATTTGACATAATCTATGTGTTCTTTTTATTGGACAAATAATAGGGTTCAAATTTTCTCTAATCTACTAGAGAGATAATATGCCATTATAAATCCAACATGTGAGACGATGAATACACATGGTTAAAGGCAGTTGTTATAGTAAATATGCATTAAATTACTATATGTATTAGAGAGGGAGAGAGAGAGAGAGGGAGAGAGATCCCCTATGAGAAAAGATGATCCGATTGTATGATCAAAATTATATGAATTTTTTTTTTTTTTGGGGATTGCAAATCATCTCTAGTCAAACTAGAGAGGTATCACACCAGTATCAATCGATGTGTGATACAATGTCTAACAAAGGGCGTCTCCTTGGGGAATTTCGATAAATGCACAATATAAATTCTCCTATATATTTACAAAAATACCCTCATCAGGCAACTTGTCAAACATCAAATTACTGCTAGAGTGATATCTCTCCAATCTTAATTAGAGATTATTTAAACATTTTTTTGGCACCTTTCCTTATTTCCTCCTAGATGGTTATAGTATTCCAATGCATTTGGTTGTTGGCATAGGAGATCTATATATAGCTAATTTGCTGTTAGAAAATCTTTGCTTATAATAACATGGGGCTTCGAAGGCCATGATCTTATATCCTCAAGCTAAAAAAAAAAAGGATGCTTCATAAAGCCTAGAAAGATTTCACAAAGGAGTCAAGAGACTAAAAAACCTAAAGCTCCCACAAGTTCTCAACCCTTAATAAGCAACAGAAAAATACACAAGAGAGAACTGTTGTATGTATTGAAGATTCAAAATATGGAATCTTTATAGGTTTAGTTGATCGAAAGGACTTTGATCAATTGAAATTTAGTTGATTGATCGAAAGTCTCAGGGATAAAACAACATTTTTCCTGATCAATTGAGATGATATTTCGATTGATCCAACCATTTTAATTGATCTAGATAGGTTTGATTGATCGAAATGTTCACATCATGAAAAAAAAACCATTGCAAAAACTCATGATTTTTTATGGAGAAAAGTGCAGAAGTGTCTATAGACATCTATATGCAATTGTTCATGTAAAAGGGTGTCTAATATGTCTGTAGATACATCTACAAGTGTCTCTATAAATATATAAATAAAGAGAATCAGACAAATGTTAAACACTCTCAAAAATCATTTCTCTCATTTTCTTTCTCTTCTCTGTTGTCTTTCTGTACAAATGTTTTTTGGCTTTGTTTGAAAACATTTTTTATTTTTTTTTTGGAGTTCTGTTTCATTGAATTTGAGTCACACTTATTTCCATTTTCTGTGGATCTTCTTATATTGTACAGGTCCAAGAAGTTCGTGTTGTTGAATCCTGGGCTGGTCGTCGGAAAGCGTTATCGCATCAAAATAAAGTGAGGCAAATATTGTTAAGGACACTGCCTACTAGCATGCCTTAACAAAAACCAATAAGAATATTCTAAATCTACTTCTTTCTTATTTATTTTAGTGCTTAATTTCTTTTACAATTTTGATTTTGTTTAATTCTTCAAGTATTAAATTACTTGCAAAAATTCTATAGTAGAATTGCACATTAGATTTAATCCTACTATAGTAGTTTATATTAAATTAAATTGCATCTATCATTATTTCTACTTTACATATTTATTTTATACCATATAATCTTTGTTTAACAACAATCTTAATGGTAATATAGTTGTTAGACATTAGTGGTTATGGACTTCCCTATTCTTGGTGTAAGATAAAACCATTCAGTAGTTCACATTTCAAAGGATGGGAAGAGAGGATTTTGTAACACCCTGTACTTAGAGATTCTAGACCAGACACCATGTGTCAAAATTTGAACCCTTTTGTAATTTCAAGCACGAGGACCATCCTTAATGTTCAAGTGACTTAGATATGGTTTAGAATAAGTAGAGGACCATTGGACCACTTGAGTTGGACTTTGGTGACTCAAGGTGAATAAAACAAAAAATTTAACAAATTTTAGGCTTAACCGATAACAAAAATCTAGGTGTGACCAATTACACACAAGTGTCATAGCTCTTAAGTGTTATTCAAAACCTACGCATGACCAATCACAGTCGTGACCCATCATACTCAGCTCATGACTCGAGTCGTGAGAAAAGTGACATGGCTTTTTCTCATTCGACCCCCATAAGAGTAGGATCTCATTTGCAATGAAATATAACCATATTGTGACCTCATTTAGGTCTATTACACCTCTTAGAATATAGAAAAGAAGAGAGAGAGAGAGAAAAAAAAAAAAGGAGTTTTAGGAGAGAAGAGAGGGAGTTTTCCCAAATTTAGTAAGTTCAACTCATTATTGAGAATTTTCACTAAGATAAGTGATTTTCTTTCATAAACTACTTAGTTTCATTCATTTGATGTTAGATCTACTCTAATATTGTAGAGAAATGTGGATTTGAGAGATTAAAGTGAAGAAGCTTTGGTAAGAAACAAGGAATTGAAGATATTGTAAGATGTGTTTTTCATTTTTTGATTTTCAAATTATGTGATGTTATCCATGAAATTTCTTGCAATTATTGAAAATATTTGAATTCAATACAAACCATGCTAGATCCATGAATCCTAGTTTGTTTAGTAAGTATTTTACTCTCTATGTTTGGTATAACCCATTTCTTGTTGGAATCTCTGAAAATTTTGTAGATCTATGCTTTGGACCATTGAATCTTGTTTGATCTTTAGATCTATACCTATTTTGTGAAAGATTATTGTTTTTAAACATTGTGTAAACTGTCTTCCTTCATAGAATGCTTTAGATCAAGTGAAGTTTGAATTTTTCCCATGTCAATTTTTGAAAATCTATGTGAAATTATGAATCCTTCAAAATCTACACTATTAATGATCAAATTAAACAATCTTGCTTTACCCTTTTTTTTGGACACTATATGTGATATTCTATTGATCTACAATTAGATTCGTTGGAAAATCAATTAAGATTCTTAATTTCTATGAATTTATATAGAACTCATTAATTTTATTGAACTTTATGCTTCTTATGTGATTATATGAACCATATGGATCATTGAATTCTATTGCATGTTTTGAATCATTGATATTATGTGAAATCTCAGTGAATTATTGTGTTTTTGGTCTTATGATCATTGAACATGGACTATCATCAAATATAAGTGAATCATATATCTTTGAAATGATTGAATCATGGCACTGCGCCCTATACCTATGTTTGTTTCATACATTATAGAAATATTTCAATTATCAAAACTATGTGAGTCTTTGAACTTATTGATGTGAACCTTATTGGACTTCGAACCTTTGACCCATTTTAGGCCTCGTCACAAGGCTAAGTGTAACAATCGATTATGTGGGTCTTGACACCGGGCTAAGGGTATCATTTGACTCTTTGGTCCTACTCACAAGGTTAAGTATGAGAAAGTACTTGGGACATGCTCTTTGGTTCACGGATACTAGCCCTACTTATGTGGATTATCAGAAGATCTGGACCCTACCCTTAAGGTTACAACAAGGATATTGGCTCTACTCATGGGGTTTAGCACAAGATCTGGAACCTACTCGTGGGATTGACCAAAGCATAAAGATACTTTACTTTGAACCTTTGGACATTGAACTTTGGACCCTTTGAATATTGAACCATGTAAACTTTGAACACTTTGAACTTTGAATATTAAACTTCGAACACTTTCAACCATGTGAACTTTAAACCCTTGAAAACATTAAACTTTGAACACCTTGAATCATTGAACATCGGACCTTTTGAAACTAACATATGTCATTGAACTTATATAATTTGATCTTCGTATTGAGTTATTGATTTGGACATTGATTCTTATTTGGTATGTAGCATTGAACTTCGAATTGTTAAGTCAGAATTCTTTATTCCAACTTAGAACTTTGTATTGGACCTTCGGCTTTACTTTGATATCTGATTATTATTCAGTTTATACTAGCATGATTATGCTTATTACTTCAATCTTTATTTATTTCTGTATTAACCTTTGAACATGCAAGTACTCATATTTATGCTTTGTTTCATATTATTTATAGTTAATTAGATTGCTTATAGGTTGGGGACAGCCCAATTGTTTTGGTTTTCAGACTGACTACGATTGCAGGTTCTCCATTTTAAAGACTTGCTACTACATTCTCAGCCTTTTACGTTTATTCTTCATATTTGTTTTAGACTTATTTTAACCCTTTATTTTGGGTCAATACTTTTGGAATAGTGGATTTTCATTTTCCTTGTTTGTGATTTGGGTGAGGGGGCACCCCATTAATGTAGATTATTGATTTCTATTATTTGCATTTATGTTGGAAATTATAGTATTATTTTCGTTGTGACTTACTTTTCATTAGACTATTGTAATCTATTTAATATGAGCACACTTTCGTAATTATCGAATTTAGAATGTGAATTTTGATATTGAACTATGACTATCAGATTATGACCATTGGTTATCGAATCAATGTAACTATCTGAATCCAGGCGCTACGGATCCCATATCCAAGTCTAGGTTCGGGGACATTACATTTCTCTTCCTACTTAAAATGATTGGGTTAGAATTTGTTCTAATCGAACCAAATCCTAAAAAAAATTCAGGATCAATATGAACTTGCAAGATCCTATTTCAGTCATACTTGGGAAAAGGCAAACAAAATCTATAGACATGGAATGATTGGTATACTATATGATGTGTATAATAAATTGGGAAGTGCAATGGAAATCTAGAATGGTTTATTTAAGAAGTATATAGTTATGAATGTAGGAGCCAAGAAATATACTGCTGAAAAATTTTAGACTTCAAAATTATAGAAACCAAATCGGTAAAATCTCAGTTAGATGAATTTCAATCGATGGTTAATGACTTAGCCATAGAAAACATGGTCTCACCTGAATCTTTTGTGGTTGCAACACTCATTGAGAAGTTGCCTCCATCATGGGAAGATTACAAAAGTAATTTAAAACAAAAGGGAAAAGATCATAGCCTTGAAAAAATAATTACCAGTATAAGGATAGAGCAAACAAATTGAGATCAGGCTACAATAGAAAAAGCTAATGAATCTATATCCAAAGCCAATTTACTAGAAAAATATGAAGAAAATTCTTAAAAGAGAAGATTTAGAAAGTTTGAGAAGTCTTTTAATAAGAAAGAAATTAACTTTAAGAAAAATACAAATAATAAAAATTAATTTAACAATGAGTGCTTTATTTATGGGAAAACAAAGCACAAAACTGCATTCTATAAGCATCAGAAGAATAAGGGAAAATAGGAACATAGTAGAGTTAACCTAATAGAATCGGAGACGATTGCGGTTGTTATAATGAAAACAAATTTGATGGGCAATGCAAACGAATGGGTGGTAGACACTTAACTACCAA
>JAOXJP010233001.1:0-10381 GCA_025762735.1 Platanus orientalis | reverse complement strand
TATATATATATATATATATATGGGCCTACATAGCCCAGCCCATATGTGTATGGGCTGGGACTGAAGGCCCGGGCTTTTAGGCCAGGCTGTCAGGCCTTGGGCCATTTTTACACCCGTAGTCTCAAGTGCTGAAATTTTTACCTTCAAACATCAAGGATAATTAACGAATTTCATAAGTGCAATTATGTTTTGTCAATAAAATTATCTAAATACATTTTGTTCTCCATCAACTCAAGTGGGAATTCGGATCCTCTTTCGCCTCCTATGTTGCTCCCATTTAGGAAAACTGCCAAAACATGTTGAAGGTATTTTGATAAATACACTTTTACGGGCCCAAATCATTTGAGTGCCTTCGTTAGGCCCCATTGTGGGTGTGGTTCGGAAGGCAATGGGGGAGTCTGCGTTCCTCAAGGAATTTCCCACTTTTGTATTTTTTTTTTGGTAATTTAGGAATTACCCATCTTGAGCCCTCCTAGAGTACTGTCGAGCTTTTTGCCACATCGCTTTTTCATAACTTTATTTAGAGAAGCATTTAAATTCGATGAGACCTCCCTTATACATTAACATGGCTTTCTCTAGGGTAGATGATCAGATTTCAGATCAAACCTATGAGCAGCAATAGCGTTATACCCGTCTACACCAACCCCGCTGATGCGGCAGCAGCCCGAGTGGCTCTACCATAAAAATTAAAAATAAAAAAGGACCTCTCACACATCCATACGTAAACAGATTGATTGTTTGCCAATGTCCCCTTACCAAGCTGGTTGCAGCTTCTCCTCTCAAGGGGTAAGGTCCCGTCGGACAGCATTCTGAGTGGACCTCTCCCACCTAAGAAACGACCCACCTTCCTTCAAGATCATCATGGAAAAATTCTGTTGGATAATCGAGATTTAATCAAGCAAATTGTCGAGTCAAAATACTTCATTTTTGTTTCTTTTTACAAACGCCAACAATACCGTGAGCCATCAAAAAAATAAAAAAATAAACTATTCACTCTTAACAAAATATACCCATGAGAAACTTCAATAAAATAAGATTCATTCCACCGACATCCCTGCCTTAATTACATATACACAAGAGAGGTGAAAATTCCTCATTTTATTTCACATTGAAAACTAAAATTTACAGTAGTGAAAAAGAACTCTAAGAGCTCTTCAAAATGGGCAACAAAAACAAAACAAAAAAAAAAGGAAAAGAAGAAAAACCCAGTAGCCAAACAGCCTTGAGCTTCAAAAAAAAAAAAAAAAAAAGTAAAAATAAAAAATAGACAGTGAATTTAATAGCTCTCACCATGACCATTGTTACCATCATCATCGCATAGAAAACCATGTGAGGAGGTCACCGGCAACACGCCTCTCGGTAGCGGCCACACGCCCCTCAGACACCAAAGGCGTGCGGCAAAGTGGGCAATTCCAGTTTAAGTGATTGAACCACCCATCCAAGCACTCCTTATGGAAAACATGGCTGCAGTCTAACCTGCGCACCTGCTCCCCATCCGTTAACCTACACAAGCAAACCACACAGTCGGACTCAACCCCACCACCGTTCTCATCCTTCTGGTAGGAGAAGACCTGGTTCACGTTGAGCTGCTCTGCCAGCACAATAAGCCCAGCTAAACCTGAACCCACGGCCCCCAATAGCCCGTCGCCGACCTCATCGACATCCAATCTAGAGAACCCCATCGATTGGAAAAACCCAAAAAGCAAGGATCGAAGATAACCCACGCAGTTGGCGACGATTGCCACCACAAGCAGTGGAATCGAATCCGATGACACGTCGTTAAGATGGCTGTACAATCCCATCTGTTCTCTATTGAGATTGATTGAAAAGGTGGTGAGTGGAGATTAAAGAGAAGCGCCGGCGGTTGGTGTTGATGGGGTGGTGGTGCTTTAAAGAGGTTCGAGTCACAGGTGCGTCGTTCTCGAGCCCTTACGTTACGTTTAGGGAAGGAGGACTGAGAAGGAGACCAGAAGGTGAGTGGGTGGCTGCTGTTTTTTGCGGGAAGGACTGGATTTATAGGGATTTCCTTGTGTGCTTTTTGCTCTTTTGCTGAGAGAGGGATAGGGAGAGGTTAGGAGGGTTGGAGCCTAAAGAGTTGGAGCTTTTTAGCTTTTTATCAATAGCATGTGTTTGTGGGTCCCGAGAGTTTATGTGATTCCAAATAGCATTTAATTATTGATGTTACTTTACTGAAACCCGTAAGCCACGCAGCAACTGCCTTGGCCATATGAGTGAAAACTTTGACTCAAATTAGTTGCCTCCTTTGACGGGTAACAAGTAACAACCAACAAGAAAGATTATCAAAAGAAGAGGATAATGATTGTCTGTGTTGATACAGACCTCTGTAGGTGGCTTTTTGATTGACACCTGACGTATGTTTTGAATTTGGTCTCTTTTTCTTTTTTTTTATATCTACTCGTAGGAAAAAAATTAGGTGAAAACGAATCTGGTGAGAACTATGCAAACCGCACGGAGGTGCGAACACATCAATGCTGAAAAGTGATAAATGCCCCCCAAAAAGTGTAAATCACTTTTCTGTACTAATGTGTCAGCCTCTCTGGTGCCATTTGCACAGTTCTCAAAAGATTTGCTTTCACATAATCCGATCATGTGAACACTTTTTTGGACCTTTTTAATTCCAAACACAACACATGTCAGCCTACAATTCACCATAGACATCACTGACACATTTTTATCACAGAACATTTTCCTCCAAAAAAAAAATGGAGAAGATATGCTACTTAGAGTAAAACGAAAGAAAAAACTGGTTGGGGGCAATCCCTTTTAGATAATGAAGTCTTCTCGGGTTGTAATAACGGGTTTGGCTTCTGTATACACAAAATCCGTGTCCAATGCATGTCGGGGGCTGAGAACACTTATATCACTTTTCAATGCTGATGTGAGTGTTCTCATCCCTCTAAACACGCATTGGACACAGATTTTGTGCACACAAAAGCCAAACCGTGTGATAACAGGTCCCTCTTTTAGGCTTTGCTTTTTATAGACAAGATGAGGAGGGTTACCCCAGATTTTTTTAACTCTTTTTTCTTGTGTGTTGTTGTTTCTTCCATCTACTAAAAGGCTCCATCTGGTGGTTGTCCTTACCAAAGAAATGAGCAGAATAGAAAATAAAATAAAATAAGAAGAAAAAAGAAAAGATCATTTTTTCTATTTTCATGCATTTTTCTACACCTATCTGCTTACCATGATTACAAGAAAGAATATGAACGGTATAAGAAAATCTCATGAAAATGTCGATTTTCAGAACATTTATAGGAGAAAATGAAAAAGTAATATCAAGAAAAAATATTACTGGTGTGAAAAGATCTTGTAAAGATTTTCCACCAAATGCCATATTTTTTTAAAATCTCATCATTTTTTGAACAAAATGATAGGAGAGATGGAGTTTGACGACCGCCAAACAGAGTCAAAAGAAAAAAAAGTTAAAAATTTGTTTAGGTTTAAGAATCATCGTCCTGCCAACCCCGCTCTTTGTATCTAGTAATAGAATGTGGAATGCAATCCAATCACAAGTGAACAAAATTTTTGGTTGTGTTCTTCAATAATTGTTGGGTCAACTTGGGCCCAAAGCATCTCATGGGTTAGCTTTGATGTTCCAACCCAAGATGGAGAGGTGGAGGAGAGAGATCAGATTTTAGGGGTCCATTTGGGAACTTTTCAAAGAATGCATTCTATCCATTTTTAGTTCCAAAAACTCGAAAAAATAAGAGAATGGTGTTTGGATACACAAAATGCATTCTTAAAATAACTCCAAATTTTACATTCTAACAACATTTTTTGGTACTAAAAATAGTAGTGTCAAAAATACAAATAATGAATTATTTGGGTTCATGGGCGCGAGATTTGATGAACAAGCTTATAACCTTAACTCCTCGTATCTACATCAAAGGAGAAGCTTCAAATGAGAAGAGGATATAGATAACAATATTGTTGAAATAGAAATTTGTGAATATAAGTGAATTTATCAAAATAACCTCAACACATGAATTTATCATAATACCTCATTTTTTTCTATTTTTTATGGATAGATTTTGGTAATTATGATGAGATTGAGCTAAATGATACTTGCAGATTTTTTTATGGATTATAGGTTCTACATATTTAACCATATGCCAAATTCTTGTATCAATCTAAAAAAAATTGATTTTCTACATGTTGTTACCAAACAACATCTTGCTTCAAAATAAATAAAAAATGAATTTTAAATTAAATGTTACCAAACGTTTAGGGAATGACTCCAAAAAATGAAGAGTCTCAAGAATCTAAATCAGAGAATGGTTACTATACGGGGCATAATTTTCACCCTTTGACATTCTGTTCATATTAAATTAGCTACCAAGTCGGTCGAATTATTTCCAGTCGAATTGAATGAATTATGCCACTATGTATCTAATATATGTCACGATGCCTACCAAGGGTATTTTTTTAAATACATATGGGTTACTGATCACGATCAAGTTATCAAAACTCTCTTCTTTACCTTTGCTTATGTGCTGATACTGAGACACTTTGTTAGGCATCCTGTCACACGTAATTGGTTGGAGATGACTCAAATACAATCGGGCAAATCATATGATTCAGATTTGAATTGATGGGTGGGTAGCTGTAACCATCTATTCAATCACAATTTATTGGAGCTGGTTTATATATCAATCATTATAATAGTTAATAAAAGCAGAACAATGGTACCGTGTCAGTCAACCAATAAATTATAGGGAAATGATCTTCTATAGTCAAATTTATCTGTCCCATGTCCCCACACCACAGGCTGCCACGTGATGTCCATTTGAATTAGCTGTCTCTTTTCATGTACTTATTTTTCATTTTAATACGTTTCTAGTGATTTTAACACTATACACCTTTTATTGGGTGCCTACTTTTTCAGGCTCCAGATTTTGTGCGAACAAAAAACATGTGCATGGATCAAGGGGCGGACACATCAGCACCGAAAAGTGATAAGCATGCCCCCAAAATGTGTAAATCATTTTTTGGCACTGATTTGTCTGCCCCCGGTCCATGTGCACACCTTGCACATGTCTTGTGCACACAAAATCCAGGCCGACTTTTTCACTTAAAATGATTTTTTTGGTTTTTAACCTATACACCCCACCCTTTGTGTGTGGGGACACATGTGGACAGATAAATTGGGTGTACAAGATCCTTTCATGACATTAAACCCATAAATTGTGTTCTTTATATAATAATCGTTATTTTGTTATAACTATTATCTGGTTTTGTACCCAAAAAAAAATTTAGGTTATTATATGAACAATGTCTTGTAGTAATGCCATTTAATAACATTCAAATATCTTGTAGCAATTTAAATAAAAAAAATTATTTTAAATTTTAAATTTTTAAATAAAAATAGTAGAAAAAAAAAAAAAGAAAAAAGTAGCCATTATAACAAGTATGTGTAAAGTCTCATAGTGAATTCCTCAATGAGCATTCATACTCCGATGATGTAAATGTAAAATATTTAAATTGCCCATGGTATGGATTGATAAGCGTTCCTAGTAGACATATCAAAGCAATAGATGAAATATAATTTAAAAGTATAAACATCTTAGGTTTTTGGATAGTATAGAATCTCTAAATTGATAAATATACTTCCATTGATAATATTCTTATCTGAATACAATCTCAATGTAATGCTTTAAGTGTTTACCCACACTTAAGCTTAGAATCATCAAGTCTAGTGATTGAAATATTATTAATCTAGCAATTCTACATATGCTAACCATATAATTGAGTCAGTCTTACCCTGATTGTGAACATTTCATGTCTAGTAAAATTAATTTATCAAATCTCCCATTTATAATCTCAGCATATATCTGATATCTCATTAAATTATCTAAGAACATTTAGGCATAATTTGATTATTCTATTAATAAATTAATCATGAATAAATGACTTTGTCAAGACAATATTCCTAACAATTGATGTTACTCTTAGCTAGGTTTGTAATACCTTATTTACGATTCAATCATTCTTAACCTTTCCACTCATTTATCTCTTTATCCTCAGCTACACTCATTCCATGTATGCATTATTTTTTTATTGTCAATATTCTATTCCATAAAACTTGGTTGATCCTATAGCCATCTTATAGATAGATATTTTTTCCTTCAATTTTAATGATAGGCATCAATCAAACCACATCAAAAGTATCCTTCTCTAAGCCAACACAATCCATGTGAAAATATTTTGTCATCTTCTTAAACTATCCCATCATTCACCAAAGCACCAAAAATAAATGAATGAAAAGAAAGCTTCAATTGTTGATCTTATGCTTGCATAAATCAAAACTGGTTTTTTGATACTCTAGCTTCACATCTTTAGTATGTGCATAATCACTCTCCATTGTATGACTCAAATAAATAAAATAAAAATAGAAACACAAACTGAAAGATTAATATTTTCATAGTTCTACCCCCATGCAAGAGGTCAACCACCATTTCATGTGTCCTATAAGAAATTATGATCTATTGAAGATGAATAAACATTAGAGCCATGACACTACAGTTAAAACTTCGCTTCACAGATAACATTGGGCCTTCATCTTAAAATAAAATATGAAAAATTAAGTTCTTTAAAATATGATTTCATTAGGCAAAAAGATGTTTAAGTAAGCATCTAACAAATGAAGCATATGTTACAAATTCATCAAAAATAAAAAAAATGAAACATATATTACAGGAGATGGTGTATGGAGGCATGGACCTCTCCTTATGGCAGAAAAGAAAAAAAACTGACAACACAAGAGATGGCCCATGGAGGGCATAAACCTCCTTTTTGGCTCCCAAATGGCTGCTAATGCAATACAACAACAATAATACGGGACCAACCCTCCTAGTAAAAGACAAAGTACCCATACTTACACAACAATAATACGAGACAACCGTTCCTAACAAAAGACAAAGTACCCTTCTTTTTCTTCTTTTTCTTCTTTTTTCTCTTCTTCGTCGTCATTGTCTTTTAGAATTTCACTCAGATGATTGGTGATTAAACCAAGTCAAGGAATTCCCTTTTCACATTTAACTATATATTCTATTGGCCCATTAATAATACCTACATCTATTTTTAAATAAGAAAATGGACCATGCTGCATATAACCATTACTAACTGGACTAGGTCTCTACTATATAAGGAGATGTGCATGTTTTTATCAATCCGAAGCGTCAAATATGTGGGATTCCTAATGAGATTTAGTAGGCTAAAGTTCATACTGATCGGATGACCGTAAATACCTATTCAATTACTAAGAAGAAGAAAAAAAGGCTACATATTTGATGGTTAAAATCAATCATTTAGGTTGATTGGTCAATTACTTCTCTTATGTGGGGTATACCAATTAGAAAAACATCAAGTTTGATAAAAATACAAATATACTTTATTTGTGATATTGATTAAGTCATGACTAACATGATCCTTTTGATATGAACCAAATGAGGATAAACCGACACTAATTTAGTAGGGATCCTTAAAGACTTATGGTTATGCAATAATGCCAGCAATAGAGAACTGTATTTGTGAAAAAGGTTAATTAATTGTTGTATTTTATAGTTGTTATAATCTTTTTAGCTCATTAATAAACAAATAGGTGATTTGAGGGTTTTTTTTTCAGTGAGCTCATGTTTAGAATTGCAATGATTAAATATATATAATATGAGCTTAAGTAACTTTGGATATTTTATTATCATTATTTGGAATTGCAATTAAGATATGATATGCTTACTTAAATTTATGATTATTTTTAATTTTAATGAAGTTTATCTGATGTACTAATAATTTGTTTTTGCATTTACAAATAAAGGGATGGCTATAATATTTTAGAAGGGAAAAGTTCATTCTTTCCCCTATAGGAGCTGTACCTATAATTACAATTTCTCCCCATTAGCAAACCCAGTCACACCTCTACCCAAAAATCTAATGTTTAATATTAATGAATGGACTAAAACCCATGCCCAACCCGATTACAATGGAATCCAAAAAAAAATAGCCCTAGACCCTTTTAATCAGGGCCAAGCATGTCGAGAAGCATGAGGAGTTAAGTTACTATAACCTAACCTTGAAAATTATTATAGAAAGAAACATATCACTTGAGAAAGGGCCCAAACCAGAGGCATTTGCTATTCAATGGTCAAGCAGAAGAGGGCGTGGAAATAACAGCCGTATTTTTTTTTAAAATGAAACTTTAGCTAGTGGATTTATATAGGAAGAAAATGTTCTGTAATGAAAAAGTGTCGGTAGTGTGTATGGTAAATGACAAGTTGACATCTTTTCTTTTTGGGATTGAAAACATCCAAAATAGTAGACCGGATCCTCTCCCGCCACTTATGACCTGCTAAGGTCCTGTCTAGCCAGTGGCAGCAGGACACTACTGGAGGGAAAAAGTGAATTATAATTTTTGAAAAATGCAACTCACTTTTTCCTGCCAGTACCTCCTGCCACCTATTAGACAGGACCTTAACAGCTCATAGGCAGGCAGGAGAAGATCCTTTGCACCAAAATAGTGTTATGAGGCAAAAGGTGTTCAAAAAGAGACACCAAATTCAAAAACTCATCTTGAATTCTTGCGTCAATTGCACACTTATAGAGGTCTGTGTCAACAGATCGTTCTCATTTCTTTTATTACTTGTATTAATTTGTGGTGGGCTGCTAGTAGTGGATATATTTGGGGAGGAGTCCACACACGGTCGAAAATAGAGGTGATGTGGATTACGACACTTAACATGTGGCTCTTCCACATCCACCCATTTAATATTGGACACTTTAAGATCGGCTATGCCTCCACTCCACTGGTTTGAAAAGAGATGGGGTCATGAGATATGGCCAACTATCTAGAAAACCTTTTCATTTATAATAATAAGATGATAATTTGATGGTTTTGCTAGGTAATCACCTAACGAAGAGATCTAGATGACTTAGAAACCCTCTACTTACATGTTAAATTTCAACCCAATAAGACTTCGTCATGGATCAAAAGAAAGTGCTCTTTTCTGGGTATATTTTAGTTTAAACAATTTAAAACTTCAATAAATGTTGGTGTGAGAGAAAAAGCCCAACGTTTTGCAGGTCATATAGCTAACATGGACAAGAAAACTACAATTGAAAGGCAGGATTTGGTAGGACTGACTTATGTAAGCCTAAGGTAGGATTGGCATTAGGGGCCGACACATCAGTGCCGAAAAAGTGATTTATTTTCACTTTTTGCCACCGATGTATTGGCCCCTTAATTATGCCAATCCTAGTTTAGGCTGACATAAGTCAGTTCCACCGTGTCATTAGGGCACAATTGACCAGTGAAAGGGTCTCTAAATGTAGGGCTAAAATTGACCCCATGGTCCCTCGATGTGGCTGAGAAAAGAGAGTGGTCACCTAGCAAAGATTTCTAGTTAACCAGTCTAGATAACATTTTTCCAAGGAAGAAGAAGTTTCTCATGATTTACCAAAAAGAAGTTTCTCATGAAATATAATGGTTGGTATGCTTGTGTTTGGCTTGATAATGGGTGGCAGTGAATAAAAACTAAATTTCAATTAGATTTTAGATGAGATGAAAATGAGATTGGATGCTTTTGCTTGCTACAATAAGGGGTGACGGTGAAAGTGACACATTAATAGATTAGAATAATATGAACTCTTACTTAAAATTAAAGAAAAAATATTGTTTATGACAAACATTAAAATAAGAACAAAAAAAAAAGCGAGCATAAAGAAATGTTTGCTAGTTAAACTAGTATAAATGCAGAGACAGACGAACAAAGAGGGATTTGCCGTGATCTTCGGCTTTAATAACAATAGTAAAATAAAAGGAAATACTGATAATGAAAACCCAAACAAGGAAGAGGAGTGGTGAGAAGCATGATGGAGATAATGATGCAAAGATGACCCACGCTTTATAAAGATCCGGGTATCCACCGACCACACTATTTATTGCTTGGAAACTTCAACTTCTTTAATCTCTCCTTACCTGCAAGCCTTGGTGCCACCTTCTTTGCTGCTTTCCTTGCCAGCTGCTCTTCTAGGACCCGGAAATTCTCAATTTTTTTTTTACCATGTCTAGGAAATCATTTGAATGAAATATAAATCCGACCCACATTTGATCAATTTGGCAGCCACATGTAGTGAAATCATTTCATTTGAAATTCCCAAGGCATTTTAGCCACAAGGGGATGGTTCAAAATGAATTTATTCAAGATTTGCAGGGATTTGTACTTGTTAACTTACATCATTTCATTTTACAGAAAAACCAAAGATGGCTTCATTTCTAATTTTAGCTAACAGATCAGTATAAATTTGAATGAGTTCATTATGAATGGAAATGGAAGACTTGTTAGGGTTTACTTGATCAAATGAATTG
>JAOXJP010233000.1:0-10381 GCA_025762735.1 Platanus orientalis | reverse complement strand
CACTTGGTTGGACCTCAAGTACCCCATGTGAAAGCCTAAACTCAAGCTTAAGAAATTTTAAGAGTGTTTCATATGAGGGGAGGAACATTTTTTTTTGTTTTTTTGGTCCAATAAGGCCTTTTGTACAAATATTTTGGTTTTATTTAGTTGAGGGTATCCTATTGTAATAAGGCAAGTTAGCCAAGGGTAAAAGCAAGAAAAGTAGTGTAGGTTGATAGCTAGTTTTTTTGTCTTATAGTGTCATCAAAACCACATGTGTGGGATTCACAAGATAGGCTTGTCGAATGTCGACAGCCCTTTTTATTAGAAGGTTTTATTGATTAGTTTTAGGCAAGTCCACTTTTTAGAAGTCTCCTAGTTTAAGTAGGTTTCCTAAAGTAGAAAGTTCTATTTGTTTGGGTTTTAAAGTCTATAAAAGAGGAGGTCACGACTATGTATGGGAGAATTTTTGGGAATAAAAATTTGGTTTTGAAACAAACCCATGAGTGGGCAAATTCACTCTCTCGTTTTCCCTCTCATCTCTCTCTTTCTTTTTCCTTAGTTGTGAACCACCCCTCCACCCATCACAACTTCTTATCCCTCCTTTCTTTCTCTATTCTTTTCTTCCCCAAGTGCTGTTGTAAACTCTCAACAGTCATCCAATTGGATTGTGTGGTTACCAAGATTTCAAGTGTTGACTAGAGTTATTTGGGATTGTAGAAGCTCATTCAAAGACTGGGTACTTTGGATCCATTCTTTATCAAAATCGCCCCTACAAATTGAAGTATATCAGGACTATGTTCATCAAGGTTTGATTGCATATCAACTAAGTACATTAACCATTGAACTCCCCTTTAGTTCCCTGTCTTATTGTATGCTTTGCTGAGATTTCATCAACTTGATTCTATTTGGTCAGAGTTATTTTCCCAGGTTTCTACATACCAAAATTGCCCTCCCTAGACTCCCTTTTCTCTCAATCTTTTTGAGGGGTTTTGTTCTTCTAACCCTCCTATATCAAAGTCCTCATATTTCCCTCTAAAAGCTCCATTCTTCTCTCTTTAATTAGATAAATTTCTTGTTGATTATAGTGAAATTCCATTAAAGTACCTTCAGTCTTTGTGAAATTTTCTAGTTTAAATAAATAGAGGTATCCAAAATTCATGAAATTTTAATCATGTACTCCAGAAGGTCTACCTAGCTAACTTGAGTTCATACTGACACCTATTAGGGGTATTTTCGTAATTTTTCACTTTTTTAGAAAATTACAATTTTACCCTAACCCGAAAATTAAATATTTTAATTTTTTAAATTCCTATTATATTATTTGAAACTGTTCTTTATCAATTTCCACATCACTTGTTTTGAAGACGGTTGTGGAGTCGGGCTATCTTCGGTGAGGAAGTGTTGCTTTGCGAGGTGTGGGGGTCTTCGCTTGATTGGGATATGGTTGAAGTGAGGATTGTTAAGGAAAGGAGCCTTCGGTGCAATGATTTATGCTTTTCTCTTGTGGGTACTCCGTCAAATAGAGTTCTCTGTTTCCCCAGGAATAACATGGATGTTGAGGGTTTGTTGAGGGTTTGTTGTTGAAAATGCCAATTGATATGGACGATGGGGTCATTTTATTGAGACGATGGTCGCCAACATCTAATGTTGTAATGGTGTCTGTGTTGTAGAGGGGAAGATGGATTAAGGTCTAGGTTGTTCCTTCAAACCTCTGGACGATGGTGCTTCAAGCAAATCGAGGATTTATGTGGAGGGTTTATCGAGGCTAATGGGCAATCCTTGAATTCCCTACACATTAAAGTTGTTGGTGGTGACCTTTGTAAGATCCCCAAGGTCCTAGTGATCCATATTCAAGGAGTGGATTGCATTCTTGTGGTCAAGGTGGAGCTCTCTATGGGATCTCAAAGTTCTGGCATGCCTGGAGGTGGAAGGAGGAAGAATTTGTCGAAGATTGATAATGATAGGAGAAGTGAGGTTCTACCCTTGGATGAAATAATCTTTATGAAAAAGGGCGGGCCTTTCAAACTTCAAATTTTGAAGTTAGTGGGCCTTCGAATTGTAGGCTCACAGATCAAAGGCCCCAATCGATTGTTGGTGTTGGCCTAACTCAAAGGTGGGTTCAATGATTGGTTCAACCAATCGAACCAGGGGCCAAAACCGAACCCCAACCAAGCTCCAAATCAAAATCGTCGTCTTGTTTGTTGAGCAGCCCTATTCCTCGTATGGAGAAAAATAGGCTTACACCCCTATTGTCACCTGAGTTCGTGAAATACTCAAGAGAAGGCTTCGCCACAGGAGATCTGAAGGGGTGTCATAAGGGGGAAATAGATCGTACCTTACTCTATGCTTGGGATAAAGGAGAAGGGAGGGTCTTGAAGGCGAGCTGTGGGTTTGATTCTCAGGATCAAGAGGCGGTCATTTCGAGCATGGGGTGCCAGACTCCTAACATGAGGACTGGGTGTTCGAGATGTTGTAAGAGGGGAAGGGAGATCTCTCCCTGTGTGGATGACAAAAGAGACGGTGGTTGTCATCAAGGCAGAATTAGATCTTCGTCGTGATCGTAGGGTCACACTACATCTGGATTTGACATGGGGTGGTCTGAGGAAGGGCGCGCTTGTCATGTTGATGATGACGTAACCCCTAATGGTGATGATTTGTTGTTTACTACCCCGAATAGTGCTCAAGTGGACATTCACGATGGAGGTTGAGGCGCTTGTCAGTTTCCAATGTCTGCCTCTCCTTGTAATTCTTTTGCAAGTTCTTCCCATGAACATCAACCTATTTCTTTGGGGAAGATGGAATGTCGGCTTTACAAGGAGGAGGGGATGGAGGGAGTTGAGGGAGATGTAAGGGTGGATGAAGACAATTTGGAAGAGGCTAGTAGTGATGAAGAGGTGGATAGATTTATTAGGAAGACGGGTTTTACAGTAAGCAATAGGAACGGCAATGAGGTAAAACTTTCCAATTATCTTAAGATGTCGGATGGTAGGGGGAAGGATTGTAAGATGGATCGTGGCAAAAGGAAACTGAAAAAGTTAGAATGGGACATGAAGAACGGGCATGTGGGGAATGTGGGGGAAACCTCAAAAAGGACAGGAAGATTGGACTCTGTTAAGGTTACTCAATGTTAGTGTTGTCTTGGAATGTGCGTGGGTTGGGTGGTGGAGTGGATAAGAGAAGATTTGTTAAAGAAGCTATCAAGTGATTCAAGAAATAAAAAAGGGATGTCTAGTAGATAGGTTAGGTGGATCATTGGGCCTGTGTTGTCCGAATGGTGTGTGGTGTTGGCATTGGGTAATACAAGCAGAATTTTGTGTGCTTGGAATCCGGTGACTGTTGGCCGTTTTGAGGAGATTATTGGAAAGTTTTTTATTTCAATGGTTCTAAAGGATATTGCTCTTAGGCGTGAGTGGATTTTTATAGGGGTGCATGATCCGACAACGACTTCTAACAAGGAGTTTTGGGAGGATCTTAAGAGGGTGAAAGACATATGGGTGGGCCCGTGAGTGGTGGGAGGTGATTTTAATGTGATTCAGATTGTTACCAAAAAGAGGCCTTGCGGAAGGATCACTCAGAGTATGAGAAACTTTGAGAATTTCGTCTCAGAGGGGGGGCTTCGTGATTGTCCTTTGTGCAATGCTAAATATACATGGACGAATGGGCAAGAAAATCCAATTTTGAGCAGGTTGGACAGATTTTTTATGTCAAGGGACTAAAAGGAGTTATCCCGCATTACTTCCACGAGGTGAGAACAAAATTAACTTCTGATCATTGGTCGGTGGTGTTGCAAACTAGTGTCTGAAACCTTTTAAATTCGAGAACATGTGGACCTTTCACCCTTCCTTTAAGTATATGGTCCATAAATGGTGGAATGAGTGTCATATGGGAGGGTGGGGAGGATATTGTTTTATGCAAAAGCTTGTGTATGTTAAAGGAAAGTTTTGTGAGTGGAATAGAACAACCTTTGGCAATCTCAAGGCAAATAAGGAGAAGTTGTGTGCGAAGCTGTTTATTATTGATAAGATGGTGGAGGATGACGAGGGAAGTTCTGAAGATCTTGGGGTCAAAAGAAGGGAGGTTTGAGTTCTCTTGAGTAAAACATCAAAGTTGAGGAAATCTGTTAGCATCAAAAGGCTAAAAGTAAATGGCTTCACGAAAGGGACCTGAACACAAGTTTCTTCCATAAGATGGCTAATGGGAGAAAAATGAAAAATATGATTTCTAATCTCATGGTGGGCGGACAGGAGATTATGGAGTTTGAGAAGATCACGAATGAAGCTACTTCTTTTTATGAGAGTGTAGACACAAATTTCGTGTGTAAATTCGTAACACGAAATAAATGTAACAAATTCAATAAATGAATATTTTTAATAAAGAATGAGATACAATTCTTTGATTTTTACACTCTCTTATAGAAAGAGTGAAACCTCTGATTCTTTGTCGACGGAATCCAAGGGCCTAATGGCGTATGTCTTGGATCTGAGTGTTGGTGTGCTTGATTGTGGGCGAATCGGCTTCTCCTTTGGGCTTAGCGCTTAATCTGAAAAGGAGAGAAACACCACGAATCTCGCTCTCATGGCCAGATTTGTGGCATGTTTCTGAGATGCAAGGATCTTCTTTTCTCTAGCAACGAACTGTGGTTGATCGAGAGACTGAAAATTATGCCTTGAGTCTTGAAGCCTTTGGAGAGCTCTGGAGATGCTTTAGGATTCTTCTTCTCTCTAGAGCTTCTTGCTTCCAGTCTTTTGTCAAAAGTCCTCCCTTTGATGTATGAGAAAGTATTTATAAACTTTGAGGTATCATTCATCCACACCTTTGATTGGTTGTTGATTAGATTTACATACCTTTTACGTCTTATTGTTTCTTTTTTTGGAGAGAGAACAATATAAGGACCTTTTTATCTTCTTTGATTGGCATATCTTCCCTTATTTTTCCTAGAGAATCAATTTAGGTAGATCCTTTGTCATGCGGGTCCCACATAGGCAATGCTTGGGCCCAATAGACATGTCCCTTTAGTTGGACCAAATTTAAGACCCATGTATAACCTTAGGGATTTTTGTATAGATTTGCGAGGGTGCAGACCCTTATTTGTAATTTATGCAAAATTCCGGTGTCTACAGAGAGGTTATACAAGAAGGAGGGGGAGCGAGACCGGTCAATGAAAATTTATTTGAGGGTGGTCTTCTTAAAGACCAAGTGCTTGAGCTTGAAAATCCATTTAACGAGGAAGTCAAAAATGCTATTTTTTCTATGGATGGCTCTAAGGCGTCAGGGCCCAATGGCTTTTCTATATATTTCTATCAAGAATGTTAGGATATAATCAAAAATGACTTAATGAAGGTATTCTTTGAATTTTTTGAAAGGGGAGCAACGAGCATTGTCATGAGATCCACATTCCTTGTATTGATCCCCAAGCTTGAGGGGGCTAAAAACATAGGAGATAATCAGCCTATAAGTTTGGTGAGCAGTATTTACAAAATAATATCCAAAGTGTTAGCACGCTGCTTGAAGGATGTTATGGGAGGAGTTATCTCTGCTACTCAAAGTGCGTTCATCCAAGGGAGGTAGACCCTAGATAGTATTCTCAATGCAAATGAACATGTGGACTCAATGAGGAGGGCTAGGAGGAAAGGGGTGGTCTGCAAAATTGACATGCAAAAGGCCTATGATAGAGTCGATTGGGACTTTTCCGAGGTCCTTAGTAAAAAAGGATTTGGGGATAGATAGACATCTTGGATGAAATGGTGTATTATTGAGCCTTACTTCTTGATTCCGATGAATGGAACCTCTAAAGGGTTTTTCAAAGCCACAAGGGATCTTCGCTAAGGGGACCCTCTTTCTCCTTTCTTATTCTCTCTAGTGGTGGATGGGCTAAGTACCATTATTAGGAAGATGGAAGAAGCAAGGCTAGTGGAGGGATTCGTGATTGGGGATGAAAGAATCATGGTGTCTCATCTTTAGTTCGCTAATGATATGATCTTGTTCCTTACGGAGAAGTTGGATAACGTCAAAAGAATAGAGTTATGTATGAAGATCTTCCAAGTGGTTTCTGGCTTGAAGGTGAATTTCTTCAAGACTTATATGGTGGGAAGAATGTTATCTTATCATATATGCGGAAGTCTTGGGGGCACTATAGGAAAATGGCCACTAAAGTACTTGGGTATGCCGCTTGGGCAGAACTTGAGGGCAATGGCTTTTTGGGACCCGGTAGTGGAAAAGATATCTAAGAAGCTTGCATGCTGGAAAAGATCTTACATATCTCTTGAAGGGCGTATCATTCTGATCAAAGGGGCTTTATCCAATGTCCCAGTGTACTATATGTCCATGTACAAAGTCCCAAATAAAGTTGTACATGTGATTGAAAAATACCAAAGGGACTTTTTGCGGGAAGGGGACAGTCAAAAGAATGACCATTTAATCAAATGAGAGGTAGTGGTGAAGTCTAAGGAGCAAGGGGGTCTTGGTTTGGGAAGAATAAATGAGAAAAACTTGGCATCGTTGGGTAAATGGCTTTGGAGATTCTCATTGAGCAGAGGAGCTTATGGCATTCCATCGTTCGTAGCAAATACGAGTCTGATGATAATGGGTGGGACTGCAATCAACACCTTCCCCAATCTCATTCCCTTTGTTGGTAACATATCATTTAGGTGAGTCATCTATTCTATCTCCATATTCGCTTCCTTCTTGGTAATGGTTTAAAAATTCACTTTTGGAAGGATTTGTGGTGAAGAGATACTACCATTGACTTAGCTTTTACCCGTCTCTATCGCATTGTCTTATTCAAAGAGGCTAAGGTGGCTAAGGTCCTCTCTCAAGGAAATGGTGGGCTAGATTGGAATCTCCCCTTCACTAGGGATCCTCATGAGTGGGAGATCCCCATTATGGGAAATTTTATAAAGGATTTTCATCTGGCTTTTGTTAACAATGAATGGTGAGAAGGATACCCGCATATGGTCCCTCACATCAAACAGTATTTTTTCCTCTAAATCCTTTTTTCCAATTCTGACCAATAACCATCCCTTGATCTCTAAAGCTCCCATATCCAATATCTGCAATTCAACGACGCCTCCAAGGGTTAAGGCATTCTCTTGGATATATTTCGTTGGAAGACAAAATACTATGGAGGTGTTATAAAGAAGAAGGTAGTTCATGTATATTTCCCCTTCAATATGCCCCCTTTGTAAGATGGATGCAGATCAAGGAACCATGTTTTTATTCATTGTACCTAATCTTCCAAAGTGTGGAACTTCTTCAAACAAGCGTTATCTCTTCACTTTGTTATGCCGAAGTCTGTGGAGGGTCTGTTTTACCAAATGGGAAGAGGGGTGAAAAGAGTTAGAGGTAAAATGTTTCTCAAAGTCATTCTTTTGGGTGTGGTGTAGGGGATTTGAAAGGAGAGAAATAGAAGAGTATTTTAAGACAAAGCAAGAAGTGTGTGGGCGGTCATTGATTCCATTGTCTGTGAAATTAGTACATAGGTCCTTGTGAAGGAGTTCAATAACTGTTCCATGAATGATATGGTTCGAGATTGGGTGTCTTGCATTTCGGGCTTTAATGGTGTCAATCATGCCCCCTCTCTTCCTTGGATTCCTCTGGTTCTTGGGAAATGCAAAGTGAACTTTGATGGAGCTTCGTTTGGAAATCCGGGGGTCCGGCGGCATGTGGGTGTGTTATGTAGAATTCTCATGGTGACATCATTGGGGTTAAAGGTGGGCCGTAAGGGCATAGTGATGCTATTCATGCGGAAACCATGGGTTTGTTGGAAGGTTTGAAGCTTGTGACCATTCATGGTCCTGACACTCTTCAATCATTGAGTATGCATGCCTTTCTATCACACGTACTCTTTTTTTCTTTTTTCTTTCTTCTTTTTTATTGATATCAAAGAGAAATTCACACACGCATTGGTGTCTGTAGCATTTGTGTCTATTTGTTAGGAGGTGCACATATATGCATGTATACTTCTTTTGGTAAGTGAAGAAGAAGAAAGGTTCCTCAAAGTATCTAATCAATCCATCTAACAACTATTCATTTTTTAATTGATAAAGATAAGATTTATTCAAATAAGGAATGCATGAGAAGTTTCCCTGATATAGGGAAACAAACTACATGAAAACTAAAGCATCCCAAATAACACCTACTCTGCATTTCGCAAAAGAGAAAAAAGAGGCAGTATTAGAAACCTTTTTTGGAATATGTATTAGCCGCACTTGTCTACATAGCTAGTAAGATATATCTTCTTATGATATTGATCGTACAATAAAATCCAAAAAAAAAAAAAAGGAAAAATGATTTTGCTCAAGTTTCCTATATATAAATTTTAGAAGATGATACTTTTTCTAACATACCTTGGTTCCAGCTGGCATGTCACTCAAATCATAGTTGCAAAAGAAGGTGTGAAGAGGTGTCTTTTCCGGGTTGCTGAGAACCTGTAAAAATCAGTTCATTTCCAGATCTTACAGCTCAATAGTAAACCATTCTCAGCATTGAAATCTTAAACTTAGCTTCCAATTTCAAGCTAATTTGCTGAGTAGCTGCAACCTTAGATCTCTAGACACCAAACCTTAAATTTCAAAGACAGATCTGGTGTTCTCCCTAACTGTGCTACATCAAGAAATGTCACACCCACATCCAGTAGGAGTGTTGGAATCTGAAATTTGTCTGCACAAGTACTTCAGAAGAACACGACATATAACAAAATTACTTTAAAAGACAACTTATAAGGAATGAAATGAAGTATGCAATTTTGTTGGCTACCAAATTTGCTAGTTTCAGTGCTACACTTCATACTCATTTCTAACAGAGATCCTACCAATTAAGAAACAGTATTGTGAGCTTAGTGAATGATAGTGCTACATTCAGGACAATTTTCTAGGAAAAAAAGTAAATTTTCTCCACAACTACAAAAATATAATAGAACAAACATATAAATATGATGGGTCAGCAGAATTGTCAATTTTACAAATTGGCAGTGGTTTGCATTGGCTAATCACAATGCCATACCTTCATTCTAGTCAACAAGTGCTCATTACAGACCCATTTCTTCACTATGACAGAACAGCTAAAACAAAACCAAGTGCCAGCACCATTCAAACAACAATTATAAAAACATGCAATAAAAGCTCTCCAAATACTACATTCAATTGCAAAAAAAAAAAAGCATTTTGTAACATAGATGTATGGAAAGTATAAAGCTACTATATAACGCAGTGTAAATAAAAGCAAGATCACTATTGTCCACTTTCATATACATCCAAAACCACGATGTAATATACGTGTAATTGAATTAATTTTCACAACTTTTTTATGGTAAACGTATTACCAGTTGTATGCACCCTTTGATAGGGATACGCAAGCGGCTCTTGGCAGCTCGGGAATCATCATTGCTTAGCATACTTGAGCCTCTGCATTTATATGATGGAAAATTTCCTGTGAGGTCAATTGATGCGTAGTACAGTAGGTAGTTATCTCCACATACAATAGTTACTGCAAATGGAAGTTTTCGTGATGGTGGTGAGAAGTTCCCTCCAGTAACATTTAAAACAGCTAGAAAACCATCAACTCTCTGCAGGAGAAGAAGTCAACAATAGGGATTGAAGAATAACATGAAATGTCTTTGAGATCAAAAGTTAAAAGACCAATTTAAAAACCAGAGTGGCAACAAACTTCTTTTATGACAAAGTATATGTACTAACCTGACTTAGTTTGGCGGATGAGAACCGACCAGACAATAGGGACTCTTCAAACGAACCTACCAAAAACCTCCTAGCAGGAAGTCCACCAGAACTTCTAACCAAGTTGAAAAATTGAGAAGCAGGAGCTGAATCAGGACACCAATGCTGGCCTATGCTAGAGGTACTTTCAGGGGAATATAGATCACTATCTTTCTCCAAATTATCAAGACCTTGAAATGATTTGCTAGTCATACTGAACTCCTCTTCTTTCGGCGAAAATGAGAGAGTTCCATCAAGTGACTTATTCATAGTCTTTAAGGTTAAATAGTCATCTCTGATCTCTTTCCTGATATCCCTGCTTATTCTTGCAGATTTCATTCTTTCTGAGACTTTTGGACCAAGAGGGGACAAAGAGAGAGGAGAGATCACATTTTTTGAAGATATGGATATCTCCCCAGTCCGGGTCCTTACCTTACTTGTTTCTCCATATGCAACAAATCCCGGTGAAGATAAGCAGTAATTGTGAGGTAGAGGTTCACTGTTCTCAAGCAAAGGGCCGTCAGTGAATAAAATGGAGTTTGTTTTAGTGTTGCTGTCTAGCATGTTATTCCGATTTTGGCAACTAGGTACAGACCAGATCTGGGTGTTAAGATAATCAGCATGGCCGATATTGGTTTTTTCATGGTCTTGTGCCACAAAAACACTAAAATTATCTCTTGTAACAGGGG
>JAOXJP010232999.1:0-24425 GCA_025762735.1 Platanus orientalis | reverse complement strand
ATTTTGAACCTTAGATAGGTCTAGAGTTCAAACCTACGTCTCAACATTAAGTTTTTTAAATTCATGGGCCAGCCCAAGACCCGATCAATAAATTAGGGCCAGGCTTGGGCCTAAGTTTAATAAAATTATTTATGGGCTCAAACCCCGGCCCGAGTCTGATCTAAATTAAAGGGCTGGACCTGGACCTACCATGGCCTGGCCCATGCCCACCCCTATTTGGGATAAAATGGGTGTGAAGTCACCTGGTGCCCTGGACACCAAATCCTAGACAGAACATCTATTTCCTTAAAATCACTCACCGTATAGTTGTTTTATTGTGCATCTGTGTACTAAAAGATACGAGTAGGAGTGCATTACTTGATTGGCCCAAGCGTCTCAACATTATAGGAGGCGTAGCGAAAGGACTCCTTTATCTTCATCAAGATTCTCAATACAAGATCATACATAGAGATATCAAAGCTAGCAACATCTTATTAGATCAGCAGATGACCCCCAAGATTTCGGACTTTGGCTTGGCAAAGCTATTTCCAGATGAACGAAGCCATGATAGAACACGTAGAATTGTTGGAACTATGTAAGTATTTCCCAGACTTACATATACCAAGTATACCAAATAGATCACAAGCATGTAATGAAAAAGAAAGTGCACTTAAATGCTGTCTTCTTCTTCTTCTTCTTCTTCTTCTGTAGTGTTGATGTGGACTAAATCTTTCTCTTTTGCAGCGGCTACATGGCTCCTGAATATGCTATTCGAGGCTTCGTGTCAACCAAGAGTGATGTTTATAGCTTTGGAGTGGTGATGAGAGAAATTATAAGTGGGAGAAAGAACTATGATTTACAATTAGATGAGCAGTGTCGGGAGCTCTTGAACCTTGTCAGTAATGAAGAAAATCCATCTATCTTTGAACTTACATATACCTGTTTGTGTGTGTAACTAACCTGTTTATATGTTGCAGACATGGAGGCTCAGCCAGCAAGGGAGGTTGATGGAATTAGTTGATGTGACAATTGGCTCTTTCCCTCAAGATGAGGTATTGAAGTGCATACAAATCGGGTTGTTGTGCTGTCAAGAGATTATACAAGAGAGACCAGTTATGTCATCTGTCATGCTCATGCTCTCAAATGACTTGGTAACAGTACCTCCTCCAGGAAGGCCAGGATACCAATGTAGTAGAGGAAACACTACCGAATTATCTACAACCGCTAGCAGTGACCCTGAGAATCTCGAAAATGAAAACTTTATCAGGAATTCTATCACAACATCCTCATTTACTGGTAGGTAACTAAGTAAAGATTTGATAGGATAAATCTTTTTGTAAGTGAAGTGAAAAAGTGGTGAAATTAATCGTTTTAGTTTTGCCCCTTAATTGATTATTAGCATCATAAATAACTTTCTTGCGGTACAATTAATTTATAAAAGACAACAGTAAAATAAGGAAAGACAGGAAATTTTGGACTAAAGAGGCGGTGACTTGACTGACTTAGCCACATAAGAGCACCAGGAATACCAGTATATCGAGTCAGGCACTGCGTGCGTCTGCAGTAGAGGATTTGCATCAATTTCTCTGTGTCATATTTGATGTATTTAGTAAGACGAGCACTCTTTTTCTTAAGCGTCCAGGGTTGGAATGATTCTCTTTCTATTCTTATACATTAGTGCAGGACTTGTGAATTCCTACAATTGTTGTCACTACGAGAAAAATGTATATTTATGACGGCATTTTTCCCTTATAACTAGGTAAATACTGTCGTAAATATGTGGTTGTAACGGTATTCTACTGTCACGGGTCATCACAACAACAATGGTCGTTAAAAGTTTTTTTGTTTTGTTTTTGCGAGGGGCTCTTGCAAAAACTCTTAGTGACATGGGCATATGTCCATCGGAAATAGAAGACACCAATCCTTACAAATAACATACCAAACGAGGAAGGAGGTGATGGGTTAAGCCTTTGCGATGGCATATGTTCATTGGATATGGGAGAACCGATCACCGGAAGTATAATACCAAACAAGGAAGGGGGCAACAGGTTAATTATTTGCAAGGGCCATATGCCCTCACAACTGTTCATCTAGTATTTAGGATCTGTGTTTGCGATGGCTACTTATCAACCTTCTATGAGGGCCACATAAGTCCTCGTTAATGTTTTGTACTTTTTATTAGGTATTTTTCCCTCACAAATAAATTTCCTTGCGATGACACTTTTAAGCCATTGTTAATATTTTCCTCTTTTTAATTAGGCATGCATTTTTGTACTTTTAGCTAGTCTATTTTGCCCTCACAAATAATCTCTTATATGGGAGCACCCTTAAACTGTCGTTAATGTTTTTCTCCTTTTTGCTAGGAAATTTTGCTGTCACAAATAATTATATAACCATTGTTAATTTTTTTTTAATATTGAATTTAATAATTTTTTGTTATAGATGTTTTCTTTTATGTTGGCATTTTACAAACTTGTGTAGACAATAATTCTCTAGCTATGATTGTAAAAGAATTATTAAAAATTCAACTATCATAAGATGAAAGCAACATGTACATTCACCACTTCAAATACATACAAGTACGCAATTAATATATAAATAGTATTAAACAATAATATAGGTGTCTTAAAAGTAAACAACCATAAAATAGAAATAATATCCTAAAGTTCAACAACAACAATAATGACAAGAAAATATCATTTTTTCTCTAAGTTATGTTCCAAGCTATTTTCCTAATCCAAGTCGTCAACGGGGTTGTGTTCTCCATCCACATCTCCACTAGTATTAACCTGCAATAAAAAGGTTTTAATACGAGATAAAAAGAAAAAAACTACTCAAAAAATAACACAATATAATGCAAAACAAATATCATAATCCAATCAATGATATCTACCTCTTAAACATGAATTTACCTACAAAACTTATATAAACCAATGCGGTTTGAAAAATACATACTAATCACATCTCCAAGCTTAATTTTCTAAAAATTCCTACAACCACAAAAAAAATTAAATAAAATAATTCTACCAAGAAGCAATAATTTGTCTCAACTCATATCTATACCAATGATCCAATTGTATAGAACATTTTCACAAGTTTTAGATTGTACCATGAAAGGTGGTTATGTGGTTTACAAGTACCAAAACAACAACTAATAAGTAAATGCATTTTTTACATTTTATAGGAGTGCTTTAGTAGTATTTAGTTACACTCTGTCCAAATTTATAGTAGGAATCCATGGCACTTTTTCTATGAATTTTTTTGGGATAATTTATGGCTTCTTAAACTATTAATAATAGAAGCCGCAGGCCTTTACTGGGTGACCCACAAGAACTATACACATCATTTAAACTATCTTCAAATAATATTCTTAAAACCTTACAATATCATTCAAATTAGATCATTACATCTCAGAACATAGAAGCTCCCACTCCCCATTAACTAAAACCATAATATCGAACTATCCATCCCACTAAACCAACTGTATCATCCATAAAATTCCAAATCCAAAACCTAATAATAAGATTCAGTCCTATCATTATATATATACTGCAAGAAAAAACACATCGAATATTTGGTTTAAAAATTAAGTTCAAAGTTGACACCACCTTCATTTATGCACAACGACCTCAATTAAAACCTATTTTCAAATTTGAAATAAGTGGGGAATCATTGAAATATTTTAAAATAACCAGGGACTTGTAAATGCCCTAATTTCTGAAATGGAAACTAGAGCTTCTACAACCCATGGTCAGTCCACCTGCAAACACCCATTTCATGAAACCTTTATCTCCATAGCATCTTGGCATCTTGTTCATGTTGTCCACTTGCAAAGTTTGTGGACTTACATTGATCTTAGGTCTTCACTTGCCCTAGGTTCTTGAAGCTCTAAATCTTACCCAATTTGTGAATCCTTGATCCTTGCACTTATGTTGCTCTGTCTGGTGTGCTTGGCGACTTGGGTGATGGACTCTAATGTGCACGTCAACCTAAGTTGACCATAGACGTGAAGCTAGGGTTGGCCTTGGTGACTAAACTCTCCCTCTCCTTAGTGACCAATTTTTTTCTCATCTCCTCATCTATATCAATAGAACCCTATGTTGGTTGATAACCAGCTATGAAAACCATAAGAGAAAAAATACAAGAGAAATACATAAGAGAAAGAGAGAGCTGCCTGCATAAGTGGGCTATGTGGATGCATGGAAATCAGTGAGGTAAAATAAGAGATAAAGAGCATAAGAGAAAGTTTCTTACTCAAATGCTTACGAAAGTTTTCTCTAAAGAAGAAGAAAACCAATCCTCGCAGTCGTGAACCACCTTTTCTTTCATCTCTCTCTTCTTTTTCCTGTAATACCTTGAGAAATTCTTAAACTTGGCACTCTTACTTGGGAATAGGTTGTCCTTAATTCTTAAATCAACTGCTCCAAAGATCAACACTCTCTATTGAGAGAAGCTATCATGTATCCTCTGAGTAGCACCCTCTTGAGATGGGTATTCTCATTTGTGAGAACTTGCCTTTATCTCTTGAGTGATTATCTCCTCAACTATCTTCAAGAAACGTGGGAATGACACCTTCTATGATCAGATGAATTGATTAATAGAACACCAAACTTAATGAAGACAAGTATTATTAAGAACCAAGATTTGCAAACTTAATGACCTACAACAGTATTTCGCGACTTGAATCTTGATTCATGACTAAACACATTGATCTTGTCCATTTGATGAATCACAACCGAATTGAAGTTCGCGACTGAACAAGTGTCCTAGGACTGACCCTATGATTTGCGATTGATCTGTAGTCCACTACTAACTTTACAAGTCATGAATAAGTTGTGTTATGTGACTATACATCCATCTGTGACTAAGAAATCAATAAATTCAACTTAACCTTTTCACTTTTGTTGATTTTTTGCCATGTGTCAATCATTGAAATTTGTCGAATTTAACATCATATGATCATGGAAATTTATGATTCTTGTGTCACACCCCTTAAACACTTTAACTAAGACTTCATATGGAATTAGCAAAAGTAGCAAGGGAAAAGAGAAAAGGAAGATGATAACGATTTAGCAAAAATCAAAGGGGAGTTGCATTTTAGCAACAATCTCATTGATTGCTTATGTATAGATGAGACCTCCAAGTAGCCATGGTGGGGATGGATTTAGGGGACGAAGTGATGGAGGCGAAGGAGGTGGTGTAAGAGGTGGAGATGGTTGGTGGTGATAGAGGTCATGGCAGGAGATACTAAGGTGGTAGGCAGGGTTGAGGTGGTCGTAGTGGTGGAATGAAAGCAAAGTGGTGATTGAGCCTCATAAACATGAAGGTGTTTTTCATTGATAAAGGGAAAGAAGATGCTCTCGTAACTAAAAACATGGTTTCCAGAGAAGCAAGTTACAGTGACAAGACGATCATTGTGCAGAATGAAGATGGAACAAAGGTGGAATATAGGGTTTGGATCCCTACCTTCCGCTTGAAGCTAGCTGTTGCAATTCTTGGTGGTGTCGATAATATCTGGCTTTTTCTTGGAGCTCTGGTTCTTTACCTTGGAGCTACTTTATGGAACACAATCTCTCATGTATTTGACATCGTTGGACCTACTAGAATAGTCTATGTGGTGGAATTTTCTCATAGAAGTGGAAGGGACTTAATCAACATGGCTAAGAAGTGCTAGACATCTTGCGTGTAATACCGGATGTTAGTAAGCATGGTGGATGTAATGTTATCTTATGGGATTTAATTTAGTAAGGCAAGGATCTTAGGACTAAATGTTTCATATTTCTTGAAAAAATGAGGTCTTTTGTGATATAAATTAAGACAAATTACTTAGATTCTACTATTTCTACTGAGGTTGTGTTTTCCCAAGAAGTAAAGAGATTATAGGAAGATTAGTTTAAGATGTTCTGAACAGGTCACACTAAATAAGGTTTAGTTATAGCATCCTACCAAAGTTTTTTATAGCTTTTCCAAACATCAATTACATTATTGTTGAAGATTTGAATTTGTTAATATGCTTAGGCAATAGTTACCCCATACCTTTGTTGTCCAACATTAACCTCATTGGACCAACATACTTCCTTTTGTTAGACTACATTCTACGTATACACTACTTTGTAAACAGGTAATATCTATTTCATATAAATAAAATACTAAAAATGATATGAAAAGAACCACTTGACTGGATGAATTAACAATAAATCATACTCGAAATTGATCAAGGCTAGTGTTTAACACTATGTCCATAAGATAGATTTCACCAATCGCATTGGTGCTTACAATCATCACGGACGTTTGTCTCCTAGGATACAATGATTTATACACATAAAAGAAGCACTACAATCTGTGTGCCTAGTGAATCAAACTTGTGTTGTACTCTTTCCCATAAAACACGAACATGATATCATGCTCTCTATATGCCTAATTCGGACATCCTCTATGATGCCTAAAGGAATACTATGAATTTTGAATTCAAAATTGAATGAATAAATAAAATGAAGGAGAGACGATTTATTTATAGACTTATTCATGTTTGTTCGGAACATGCATAGGGACATAATTGTTGGTGTTCGAACAGACGCAAATGCAGAAAGTTGCAATTTAATAGCCACCTACATGCCTGTACAGAACGAACATTTATCAAAGGGGGTGATTTAATAGGCACCTACATGTCTGTACAGAACGTACATGTATCAATAGGTATGATTTAATGGTCACATGTGTGTATGTTCGGTTATAACAATCACCAAGGGCATAACTGTAAAATTTGTACTAATGGACACACCCCACAAGGACAAAACTATAATAAGCACATGAATAGTCACACCTCATAGGCATAACCGAATCGGGGAGAAAGCAAAAGAAAAAAAATGTAATAAAAAGATTATTTTATTTTTTCTTATTGATCCAACCTAACCCGATTTGGTTCGGTGCACGTGTGTGTTAATTTATGGGTCTGGCTCATGTTGGCTAGGTCCTTCCCCATCTACAAAACAGCAGTGTTTCTCGGGGCCCAAACTTATATTCAACATTAGTGTGTATGATGAATACACACAATTTTATGGTCTAGTCCATGTGGGATTATTCAAATTTCGCACCTTTACCAATGATCAACTAAGCACTTTTAGAGACAATTTCTCATTCACCAATTAACGCTTTTGAGTTCCAACTATACAATGTTATTCTCCTCATTGAGGTGAACATGAACCCATGGGGACCCGCCTCAAACAACTTTTGGGTCCCGACCACTTTTATTTTGGCTCAAAGATGCCTACCCAGATAGATTTTGAATCTGGGCACAAAAAATTCTGAACACTTTCAAAACAGTTTCAACACCTTCTCCCATAGAAGTCTGGTAATTGGTTTCAATCTTCTTTCTTTCATCATCTTTTTTTCCATTGTTCCTTTATGTATATAATAAATGACCTTGCAATCTTGAGATCACATGCCAAACATAAAGTTTGCATTTCAATATCTAGATTGCGTCATGAGAACATTGTAACCAAATGACTGCCACAATTTGATATAATGATCAACTTGATTGCAATTTGCTGATTTGATCACTAGATCACAATCTTAAGTTTCAAGACTGCATGCCAAAGTCCAAGAGTGTAGTCGATCAGAGGAAATCATCTATAGCCCTAAGTCTCTCTAAAGTCCAAATGGTCATATCACAGTCATAAAAGGGGTTGTGATTTGATTGAAATGAATTTGATATTCAAATCTTGAGGGTCAGATTTAGAGCTCTAGACAATTTCTTTCATTTGGCTGGCCATGGGGTATATAGTTTTGTAAGACAAGGGGCAGCCCCCTTGTTAATTGGTGGCAACCACCCCAGGTAAAATAAAACTCAATGTAGTTGAACATCCATGTCAACTGCTAGGAGTCCAAGCATACCCATGCCTATATAGTTCAAGGTTGGAGTCTTGTAGGGTCCAAGTCCAGATATATGGCTTGATATCCTCTGCGACGCCCCCCTCTGCGATGCATGAGGGCCGAGGCAGAAGGGGGATAATCAATCCACTTTTGGAGTTGTCACTTCACCCCCAAAAAGTGAATTGATTCCCCCCACTCTGTCTTGGCTCCCAAGCGTCGCAGAGGGGGGCAGCGCAGAGGATGTCACCCCCAGATATATATGACATATAGATGGTTCCAGACTTTGACTGCTTGTCAACACCCCAGTGCCCTAGTGGCTGTGGCACTACCCTACTTTAATTCAAAAGGTGAATGACCTTCCATTTGCCAATCAATGAATGGATCAAAGGAGGTTCTATCTATGTCATCATATATACGGGAAGAAACCCGCCCAAGAGAGAGGTCATGGGTTTGAACCCATGCATGATGGTCATGGCTATGAGTTGACACTGCCTCTCCCACTGTGTTACAGGTCCCATGCGGTGAGGATTTTATACGCTGATCCCTAACCTGCACCAACGTCTGCCGATGGTCTGATGTGGTCGCCCTTTGACCTAGGCGTTTGCATACACCGAGCGTAGAAAAGCCTTACCGGGTCCCATGACTGGGTTGAGGCAGCCAGCGGGCCCAAGAGGCTACCAAAATTTAAATAAATAATTAAAAAATACTGTTGAGTTTGTTCTACCAAACAAATAAAGGACTTTGACCCGCAAAAAGGGCATTTACCTTATGGGGTAAACAGTATGCAATCATCTAATGGAAGAAAACAAAATTAAAGAGAAAAAAAGTAAGATGTCAACAATTATAACTTATAATCTCTAAAATCCATGTGCTTATATAGGCCAGTCGATGACTCAGTTCAGCTTGAAACTTAGCTCATCATTGACAAGTTTAAGCCTTGTTTCAAGCTGGTAGAGCTGAGCCCACTCCTCCAATTTACAGGGGACTTTGATTAATATAAGCCTCCAATATATGGGCTTTTTTTTTTTAACCAAATGTATCTTTAGCCTGTTGGCTAATAGCCTATTGAGCTTTAAGATTTGGGACTCCAGCAATAAGCATGGATTTGTCGAGCAAGCTGAGCTCGCCTCAATCTTATCACGCCGAGGCTAAGCTAAGCACTTGTGCCAAATTCTTGTGTGACGGGCCTAACTGAGCTGTGGTATCTGTCCATTCAGACCGGAGATGATTCAAAATCCTCGTTGACACGCCTCTGCACTGCTCATCTAATTGTCTAAAATGAAAATAAACTTCAACAGCTTTACCAAAAAAAAAAAAAACTTCACATCTGCATTGCTCATCCAATTGTCTAAAATGGAAACAAACTTCAACAGCTAGCTTTACAAAAAAAGATAAATTAAATAAATCTTCAACCAGATCCGATTGTTGAGTATACTCAGCCTCGATTATTGAGTATGCTCAGCCTTCAGCTGTCGTGGTCTTGATTGAAACCATGCAAGGCAATCATAAATGATGCGGGTCCGACCCTTTAGCCCTTCTAGCTCTGTTTTAGATCGACGGCATTGAAAAGCAGCAAAACGATAAAACTAAAACTGTCAACTTGAATGACGTATTAATGGCTGGCCGCGAGTTGTTGGTTGGAAGGCTTTGAAGTTGTCATTCAACGTCCAGTGACCGTACAATTAAAACTCACTCCGCCAAGGTCAGCACCGTAGGTGCAATCAATCAACAAACTAACGAGTGTGTATTTTCGGATCACTTTCGTTAAAGTCTTCCATCGAATCTGCGCTGGGTTCCAATGGTAATAAAATGGAAGAAAGAAGAATATCAATCAATCGAGCTTGGATTCGGTGGGCAACTTAGCGATTGGCTAAAGTTGGAATGACATTAGGACTGACACATCAGTGACAAAAAAGTGATCCACTTCTTTGGGGGATTTTTTTCACTTTTTGGCCGGCCCTGATGTCATTCCAACTTTAGCCACTCTCTAAGTTGTCTTACCTAATCCTCAGGGCCCAAAACTGAGGAAAAATGTTGTGTTTCTAAGGGATAGATTCGGTATTAATTAAGACACGTACAGTAGAACTATGCATAAGGTTGGGCTGAATTGGCTCAATAAAAAAGCCCTGGTCTTGAATATAAGATTAGGCTATGCTCAAGCCTTTGATCTAGTTTTTTCCTGGACTCGGCCCAACCCTGTTATATATAATGATGGGGCTTATGGAGGCTAGGCTTAGCAAGATTCATCCCTAGATAGTAATGGGTGTAAAGAAACCGAATAAGAACCAGATACTGAATTCGATTAATTTACAATCAGATTTTTTTTTTTTTAAACCAAGAAATATTTTATTGGATCGAATATACATAGGTTCCTATTCGCTGTAAGTGGACAAACATGTGACCACGTGTTTGGCATATCTGGCAGCAAAATAGAAAGGAAAATTGGAACCAACAAAACAAAGCCATAGAATGAAAGTTGGCAGCTTCATCAAACCTTCAACGACCGGGAAAAGTTACAACGGTGTGCATCACGCTGCACTGTGCGCGCCCTAACAATGGGAAGTGTTGAAAGAAGTTGTTACGAAGGAGAGCGCTTTTAAGACAGCAGTCATGTAAGTAATTTCTTGCATCTAAAGCTTTTCCTCTTAACCCAAGTTAGATAGTAAGATTGCTGGGGTTGATGACACGACACCTCACAACCCCACCCCACCCCACCCTACATCTACCTAAGTGAAGTACCCTACTTTCTCTCCCTCTATTGGAGAGATATCATGCATGTTTCTGTCTGTATGTGACATGAGGCCAAACAAAGGGTAATTTGATAAATGTACAGTACCTTTTTACCTTTGTGTATTTACTAGGATACCCTTTCTCAGAAATCATGTCAATGCAGACTTTAACTGGCGTGATATGTCCATTGAAACTGGAGATGATTTGAACACTCTCAATCGATCTAGTGTGAACTGTTGGTCAAGACAAATTCCTTGGAAAACAAAAATCAATTACTTTAATTACCCCTTGCATTTCTTTACTTGCATCGCTTGAAATTTAAGGACTAGTTGAAAAAATGGATGATAATACCAAATGGAAAAAATAAGGATAAGTTTTGGTCATGGGAATATAGCTATTATTTATTGGCATATATGAAAAATAATAATTTAGTGTTGTTTAAAGGATAAGATTTCAATGTGAATCTAATTTTGGAAATTTCTTGCAAATTAAAATAGAGTTAGATTAAATAAATCTACTTTAGGATTAACAAGAAAATAAAGAAGAGGTACACTGGAGCGCACCACAGGAAGACTTTCTAAAGCTTAATTTCAATATGTAACTCTTATCATAAAACATTACCAAATAGGCTTCAGAATTATAATCAGAAATGCAAAATGAGAGGTCATAACAACAAGATTTGGGAGAAGAATGATATGCTCTCTAATATCAACAAAATGTAAAGCGGCACTATATATATGGGCTACGAATAGCATTAGTATTAGGAGTTAGAAACTAATTGTGGAATGAGACTTAAAATAAGTTATAAGTTCCATGAAAGGAAGCCTAGAAGAGTGATCTAGAGATATTCAATTACATATTAAGGATTGTAAGATTTTTATTACAAAGTTTGAATCCATCGAGGTGGAACATATTAGTAGGGAGAAAACTAAAGCAACCAATGCAATTGCTAAACATGGAGTAAATGGCCCTATTAACTGGTTAAAGTAGAATGTTGCCTTGGTAGCAAAGTGTTGTGTAGCATAATGCAAATCTAAGTTTATAAAAAACAAAACAAAACAAAAAACAAAAACAAAAAATGTAACGATTATCTCATTGTAATTATAGTTTGTGATTGCAACCCATCAAATTTTATCAATTTTATGTTCTCTTAATTAAAAAGTATTTACTTTATAAATTATAATCATACCTTATTTCATCAAAAATTAAAGTTGTTTTTTAAAGAATAATTCTCATATCAATCCTCACTAAGTAATATCCTATAATAGTTTATAGAGATGAGAAATATTTATTGTTCAGCCCCATGAATTATTATTATAAACATGTAAAACTGTGTACAATTTGATTAGAAAAAAAAACATTCTTTAAGAAATATTTACCAATTATATGTATAAATTTAAAGTATATTTGATAATCTCTTTATTAAGTAATCACTAGATATGAAATTGTAGTCTAGTTAAACTATAGATATAATCTTTTTGGGTAGCATATTGAATATTTATATTCCCATAACATAATTGTAGATATATCCAAAATGTTCATAATATAACTTGTTGAGTATCATTGATTGAAAAAACAAAGCAATAAACATAATAAACCTAAAAAGAAATTACTTTGATTGTATTCTTATTTAAGTAAAATCCCAATATGATCCCATTTAAGGTATTTCATTATACATCCAATGCAGGCTAAGAGTCAACTATTTCTAATGATTTGAGATACCATCACTTCATCATGTAGTATATATCCTTATATATGGCAACCATACAAGTGAGATAACCAGTCTCATCCTTACTTATGAACATTTTAAACTTATAAAAATTAGATAATCAAATATTTTATATATGATCTCATAATATATATAGATATCATTACAAGTTACCTATAACTTATTTTATCTTATTACATACAAAAACCCTATAACATTAATGATGAAAAACTTCATTCATTAATAACTTTATTGTTATAATTAATAAATAAATCATGTGTTTTAGGACATCATTCTTAACATAAGTGATCTCTTAGGAAGTAGTTCTATTGCATGCTTTTCCTTTAACCCATTTGATCATGTTGGTTGTCCTCTATTTAGGATGTCTAACTTTCATGTCAGAGAATTTGACTGTGAACACACACACACACACGCACACACACAGACACACATACATGTGTGTGTACATTCGGATAGGTTGATGAAAGTGCATAAATTCTTTAACAGATGCTATAAGTAACGATTATTTCGATATTTTAGAGGGGGTTTTCTACATCTTGACTGAATAGTAATAAAAATTACAACAAGTGATTTGAGTTCATTAACCACTATTTTTATATAGTTGCTAATGGTTGTAGCATAATTTTGATAACTAGACCGAACAACAAACCTATGAAGTAACTGGTTCGAGTCAAAACAGGTTGAACCCTTGATTCATATGATTTGAGTGTGATTCACCAAACATAATTAAAAAATAAAAAGTACTAAAGCAATTAGAATAAGCATAGAGGTTAAGAATTATAAAAACTAAAAAAAATGGAAAAAAGATGACAAAAAGATGAAAGAATCATATACATGAGATTAACACATACTTAAGCCCCAAAAAATAAATTAATCTTAAAAAGTAAACAACTTTATGATTGATATATGATACAATTTCATGCCTGTTTATTTAAGGGTATGGTGCCTTTTTAGTTAGTTACTCTTTTCTTATAATGCATTTATGCATGTTCATTTATAAAAGATTTAAAATATTTTAGATATGACAAAGAGGCATTACTTGTTTAACATTGTCAGAGAATCATTCTCTTCTCTTATTAGTTAGGTTTTTTTTTATAGTAATGCTACACATGCTGTGAAAAGAGCATGTTATCATATCCTATAATAGAAATTTTGTAGACTACTTACTCATTTTGTTGAGACTAATTATATTTTTTATCATATGCTAGATAAGGTGTTTTCCAACTTTGGTGGCATGTTTAGTTCAAAGACAATGATTTTTTAATTTTTAGGATATTTAAGAGAAGGATGAAAGAACAAAAATTGGGAGAGGATTTATGGTGGCTGTATATACCTATGGTTTTCAAAACAATATTAAAAACATGTATTTTTTTTTAAATCAATTAGTTCATAAAAATTAGATGTCTCATAGGAAAATCAAACAATTTGCAAAAATAGGCTGATTAAAAGTGGTTTTTGGTGTAATCCAGCTTTGAGGCTACAAAGAACCAAATAAATGTTTGGTTCATGTCAAATCAAGTTCGGTCCGTTTTTAAAACTATGGACTATAGAGCCATTAAATGGATTAAAAATACTCAGACAAAAAATTTCTCTAATCAATAAAAAGAGACACATTGCTTTATAAAGTAGGTTTTTTTTTTATGGGTCACTTACTCTTAACACAAAATGAATGTTTACATGAGAATAGTAAATGTACAATGAATTTCATTGCCAAATTCAATATGACAAATTACTCATTTGATTCTTTATAAAATCGTTCATTGTTTTATGTGGGAACAAGTAATTTCAAATTCAAGAATCCATGAACCTGTCAAATACATTCTTTTGGATATGAGGAAGAACCACCTCTAATTAAGATTTCATGAGCAAAGGCAAAATATGGAAAGAAAAACATGTAAGATTAATTGATGATATGTATAATCTTTGTTGATATTTGAATTGATCGATACACTATACAATTTCCTATATGAGAAAAAATCATGTGTATTACAAGTAGGGAAGGGCATGGGTTGGGCCAAATTAAACCTGGCCCAAGCTTAGCCTAAAAAAACCCAACTCGAGCTAGGCCAGATAAGGGCCGGGGGCTTAAACTTTTTTTAGGGTCGAGCTCAGGTTTACCTCTGCCCAACCCAGGCCTAGTCTGAGGCCCAAACTTTTATATATATATATATATATATATAATATATATGTTTTCTTTATAATATAACAAGTCTGTAAATGCATATATTGTAAATTTCATGAGTAGGAAAATACATGGATTGATAGACTAGGACTCGACATGTTCAAGTTAGATTAAAGGAGATTCTTATGTCTGGTGTGCATAAAGATCCACGGAAGCAAGCCGGGATCATGCGAGGACCAGAGCAACAGGTTCACATCATTCGCATCCTTCCGCATCTACAAGAGGTAAAGAAGGTAAGTTTATGTTTAGAGACCCTCAGGGCTCTCTAGCACACCTCCCATATGGTTAGGCATTCTATAAGAAACCAGGGAAGGTGAAGAGCTTCTAAAGTGTTGAAAAGGTAGTGGAACACTCCAAAAAGGAATTAGAGTGCTCCAACCAAACTAACAATAGCTTACTAGTTAGTTTGGAGCGCTCTAACTCCAAAATGGAGTGTTCCAGAAAGTCTCGAGTTTTTTTCCAACCTATAAACTTTGCTCTCAATCAAGCGTTCAGTATTTTAAAATCATTAATATTCATAGCTTAGTTGGTAAAAATAGCCTTTTGCAAAAGGTATTAAGTTTGGCTCTTAGTGAAATCAATGATTTTTTTATAGAAAATAATGTTTAGAATTTAAATGTATAATTTTCTAAGTTTTTAAAACTAATAAAATCATATAGCTTAATTGGTTAGAGCATTACTTATTGCCTTAATAAGTCTTAAGTTCAAATATAAATCTCAAAATTAATATTTTTTTTTTAAATTCATGGGCTGGCCTAAGCCTAATAAATAACTAGGATTGGGCCTACGACTAAGTTATTTTAAAAAGTTCGAGCCCAAGCCCAGGCCCGAGCCTGTAGTATAATTATAAGGTTGGGGTTAGGCCTTCCATGGCCTGGCCTGAGCCCAGCTCATGCCCACCCCTAATTACAAGACATAGGCCTTAAGGTATTTGGATTGCTTCTTGTTTTTCTTAGAACAATCATTTTAAGTTTTTTTTCTTCTTCTTTTTAAAAGTAAAAAAAAAAAAAAAGATCCCCATTTTATATGGTACTGCCCTTATTTATAGATGAAGGGAAGAGGAATCCTTGTTGGTGTAAGAGTAAAGAGTCCATAGCCACTTTTGAGGAGTTCAATAGAATCTGGATTAACATTCCTAATTTGAATGAGATAAATATTGATAGGGAAAAATACCTAGACCCCTATAAACCTATGAAACCCTGACCGTAATGAGACTCACCTGGGAGGTCCTCATTAAGAAAACCTACTGAGTCCCTATGACTGCCAAATCCCTGTGATAGTAACCCAAAGGATAATAAGGCCACTTAAGAAAGGTTATGTTATTCAACGACTCATCGACACCGAGATTTATAAAAAGCAATAGAGCCATTTACTTCTCTCTCCAATACACGACACCTCAAAACCCCCGGGGGGCGTGACCTGAATCCTGAATATCCTGACACCAAAAAAGGAATTCATTTCATTGACAGATATCTGTACCTTCCATGTTGAATATAAGAACAATCCAAAAGCCATTACAAAGATGAATATTCCCTACAACTGGCCTAACAAATTCAGAAGAGACAAAATTGGAAGAAGCCACTACTAGTAACCAACCAAAAAAGGAAAAATCAGAGAGGCGTCGTGATCCACGTGGAAAGTTATGGGTCAAATCGTTCCTGATATGCTACGGCTCAAGCCTATAAATAGAGGGAACAGTCAGCTCACTAGGTATGAGAAAGAATTAGCCTTAACCAGAGCTTTATATTTGACCACCACCCTTATCTAACTTGATTGTCGGAGAGCTTGATGCCGTCACCATGCTGGCATCATAGTTCTTTGGCTTTCTGGCTTTACTGTGCAGGGACCATTCTGCTAGAGACCTAGGTCCACTGTGTAACCATCTAACCGGTGTTGGAGTGCTCGTGGTTTCGACATCATCAGTAAAGGTAAAGGCAAATCAATAGCTCTTCCTCAACGACACTCTCTACAAGAGAAGCTTCACCTTCCCCTTGCTACAATGCTTATCTAATCAATAAGCCGATTATGTTCTCTAAGAGATACAAGAGGGAGCATGTGGGAACCACTCAGGAAGCAAGGTGTTAGCTAGCAAAGTGATCAAAGTAGGGTATTATTGGCCCTCGATGAAAAAGGATGCAAGAATTTTCACCCAAAGGTGTAACAAATGCCAATGGTTCACCAATATCCCAAGAAACCCTACCGAAGAGCTAGTCCCGATAGCTTGCCCATGGCTTTTTCCCAATGAGGAATCAACATTGTCGGGCCTCTCCCTCGAGGAAAGAGTTAGATCAAGTTCTTAGTGGTTGTCATTAACTACTTTACAAAATGGGTGTAAGTCGAACCTCTGGCCAAGATCCCCAAGAAGAATATCAAGGACTTCACATGAAAATCCATTATATGCCGATTCAGGATACCTAGGGTACTCATCACCGACAATAGTAAATAGTTCAACAATGCCTAGTTCCAAGAATTTTGTGCAGAGCATGGAATTAGAAATCACTTCTCTTCCCCGACACACCTTCAAGCTAATAGTCAGGTGGAGGTCACCAACCGGACACTACTGAACATCGTCAAGAAGAGACTCGAGGACTCAAAGGGCCTCTGGCCCAATGAGTTGTCTAGTACCCTATGGGCCTACCGAACTACGGTAAGAACCCCCACCGAAGAAATGTCATTTCTCATGGCATTCGAAACTAAGGCAGTGGTCCCGGTAGAAATTGAGATGACCACCAATATAACAGAAAATTTTAACCCAGAGAGGAATGAGGAGCACCTCATAAACAACCTTGATATCTTAGAGGAAAAGAAAGATGGGGCTGCACTCCAAACAATTGCCTATAAGAACCAAATGCCTAAGTACTATAACTTGCAAGTAAAGCCTTACAGTAGGAGACTTAGTCCTTAGAAAGGTCAACCTAGTGACTCAACACCCAACTGATGGAAAATTGACTATGGAACATCTCAAGACAATGCAAGCAGAACCACTACCCCGATTATGGAACATGAAGCATCTAAGGAAATATTATCAATAATGTTGATGTAGAGAACTGCTACATTTTTTTTTTTTTGCAAAAGGTTAAAAAAATGTAGAGAACTAAAAACACATAAGATGGGGGCAAAAGAGAAATTTTCATTAATAAAAAGGAAGAGATTTACAAAAAAAAAGGAGAAAGAGTACATTTACACCGAGGAGTTGTCAGCCCTCGTGGATACAGCCTCAACTCCATTAGCCCCGTCTCCTTTTCCTCATGCTTCTTCTTCTCCTTTTCCTTCCCTTTTTTCCTCTTCTTCCTCCTCAAGGTCGAAGGCCGTGAAGTCCAGATCTAGGAAGGTCTCCATAGCAAGCTTCTTGAAACCCTCGAAGCCATCGAGGTAGCACCCAGCCTGAAAGGCCTCGGATGCCAAGTACTCTGCGACTGCAGCGTTAACGCATTCCCTCTCCTCCTTCGCTTGAACCCGGACAAGGGCGAAAGCCTCAGCCACCTTTTCCACCGTCTTCTCCTAGATCAAGGAAAACAATCTTGAGATGATGGTTCCTCTTGGACCCAATCTCAAACCTAAACCGAGCAGTCTCCTCCTCGACTGACCACAGGCGCTCATTTAGCTCACTAAGTCGGGCTTCGTCCTTAGCAGCCCGGGCAATCAAGTTGGCGTTGGTTCCCTCTACCTACACAGGCCTCTCCCAGAGAGCCTTGATTTTTACCTTGGTGTTGTCATAAAGAGCACCAAGTTCCTGATTAGCCTTGGTGAGCCAACTCTGGAGTTCAATTATGACATTCTCTTTGGTCTTAAACCTCTAAATAGAGGCAGCCATTATGGTCATGGTTTACAAGATTGCCAATGAGTCAATGAAGTATAAAAAGAAAAAAAAAGTAGAAATAAAATAATAAAATATGAATATTAAAGAAATGAATGTTACCTTGGCCGAGTAGTAGACCATCTCGTGATACAGGGCAGATAGATAAAATACCTTTAAAGAGTCAAGGTCCTTGGGTGGGACACCCCCAATGATGTAATCCACCCCCAAGCCTAGTTTCAATATCCACAATAAAGGACCAGCTAAGGACTGACCCTTATCCTGAACAGACAAAGAAGGAGGCCGAGTAGTGACAGCCGCCACCCGAGGAGAAGAAGATGTGGTGTAAGCAACCTTAGTATGTGCAGCTTTCAGTGGAGTTGCCATGTTATCCCCAGCCGTATAGCGGGGTGGAGACTCGGTGGCCTTGCCCTCTAGATCCATGACGGGGATTGCCTCAAGAATTTGAGCAACATTGGGGGCCGGGACATTAGATTGAGAGGGCCCCCTTCAAACCAGGTTCCTCTTTCTTTTCTTGAGGGAGACTAACTCCCTAGCCAGCTACCTTGGCCTGCCTGGCCTGGGCCAAGACCCTCTTGTCTAGCTTCATGGATGCGGAACATAATCGACCCGAGGTTAGAAAACAATCATGTATAAATGTTAAAAAACAAACAAAACAAAAAAACAACAAACGAAACATACACAAAAACTACCTGGGTAGGGACCAAACCCAAACTTAAGTAAGTTCTAGGGGGTGACAAAATCCGAGTAAGCGTGGACTGGATAGCTCACAACTTCCCGCAAGCGATCCTCCTCAGGAGAAAATTCACTGACGTCCAAAACTAACACAAAGAACAAACACTAAAAAAGGGGGGAAGAGAAGATAAAGGAATAAAAAGACCCAAAAAACTAACGACTCACCTATAGAACTTATGGCCAACACCCAGCCCCTATTAAGCCTCAAAAGGGGAGCCTCTCTTGGGGGTAGTCCTAACCTTCACTTGAGATGAAGAAGTAACGACTCCTTCATCCACTGTTAGAACTCGGGATTCCGATCACTAAAGTTGTTGTCGGGTCTCGATTAGTAAAGAACTACCACCCTAGCTCCTGCTCCTTAGGATAGTAGCATTGCAGGAATTCATTAAGGGTAAAGTGGGCCTTCCCCTCGAAAGTCAACTCCTATAAGACCATACATCCTATGGAGATCCTCCAAGCATTGGGCATCAGTTGTCCCGGCGCTAGACTAAGGAAAAGTAATAATTCCTTGAGAAAATGAGAGACCGAAAAAAGAAAACCAGCTAAAAGGGTCTGCTCATACAGTGTTAAGCTGCCAACAGGGGCCTTGAAGGCTAAGACGTTCTCCGAGGCAGTAAGAACAGCCCCCTCGGGGATGGAGAAGGACGAGTAATACCGAGTTAGGGTCGGTTGCCCTAACTCGAACACATAACCAGCAACGGTAAAATCTTGCCAAAGAGCAATCTCCCTCACCACTGCTTAAATGTTAGACGGAGCTGGCCTAGTGACCTGCTCCATGGGGTTTTGTAGGACCTTAGACAGGTTATCGGTGTCATCGACCATCCGGTCAACAGTATCCTCGAACACCATTGATTAAATAAAAAAAAGAGGGGGCTTACACGAAGGAAAAAAAAAGGGGCGTTCAAAAAAAAGAACACTAACTACCAAAGGGAGAGGAGCAAGGAATGCAAACAACGACAATAAAATAAGGGAAACAAGAACTAGACTAAATAAAATAAATTTAGGCAATGAAGCAAACTAAAAATACTTGGAAGGGGAACGGAATGAACTAAAATAATTGCCGAAGTGCTAGGAAATGAATGTCTAGATGTAGGTAGGTTGTCGGAGATCGCCCAAGAGAGAAACACAAGGAGCAGTAGGGTGTTTGAACTAATAAAGGAAACCAAATTGATCTTCGAGGGAGGAATTTATAGGCAAAACCCCCAATCCTCAACCCTACACGTATCGCCCATTTGGGGGGATATTATAATTACCCTGAGAGATAAAGCGATGCTTGAATCTCGAAATCGATACGAGGTTTAAAACAACCATCCAATGACATTGAGATTCGCATAGGACATGACACTCGACATGACCCATAATCGACATAGGAACGCCCCCTCAGCTATCGAGGCCCATTAAATGCAAAGCCATCATAATGCATGCCCTCAATTAATGCAACCTCGATAAATGAAAAGGCAAATAGGCATGCGCTGAAATGGATAGTAACGGTCAGAAACAATGCACATTCCCGAGCCAATAACCCATGACTCGAGAATAAGGGAGGCAGCTGATAGGGAAAGATATCGAGATCCCTATAAATCCATGAAACCCCGACCCTAATGAGACTCACCCCGGAGGTCCTCGTTAAAAAAACCCACCGCGTCCCTATGACTGCCAGATCCCCGTGATAGCAACCCGATGGATAATAAGGCTACTTAAGAAAGGTTATACTATTCAATGACTCCTTGACACCGAGATTTATAACAAGCTACCATGTCATTTACTTCCCCCTCTAATATCTGACACCTCAAAACCCCCAGAGTGTGACCTGAATCTCGAATATCCTGACACCATAAAAGGAAGTCATTTCATCAACAGTTGTTTGTACCCTCCATACATGAAGATAAGAACAATCTAGAAGTCGTTACAAAAATGAATATTCTTTACAATTGGCCTAACATATTGAGAAGAAACAAAATTGGAAGAAACCACTACAAGTAACGAACCTAAAACAGAAAAATCAGAGAAGCATCGTGATTCATGTGGGAAGATATGGGCTGAATCTTGCTTGATATGCTATGACTCAAGCCTATAAATAGGGGGAACAGTCAATTCACCAAGTATGAGAAAGAATAAGCCTTAACCAGAGTTTTGTATTCGACCACCACCCTTATCTGATTTAATCATCAGAGAGCTTGAAGCCGGCACCTTGCCAGTATCACAAGTCTTTAGGTTTTTGGCCTTGTTGTGCATGTACCATTCCACTAGAGACCTAGGCCCACTATATAACCATCTGACCGGTGTTGGAGCGCTCATGGTTTCGACATCATCAAATACTATTGTATTCTTGATTTTTCTTGATAACCCTTGTTTTTTAATAATCCTTATCCAAGATATATTTATACTTTTCTTTTTGGTAAAAGATATATTTATAATCGGATTCTTATGATGCCACAAATAATGTTGACTTGTAGGAATGCAATTGTGTTCTCACGAGTAGCATTCATATAACTCTACGAGAACTAGTCATAATATTTCCCACGAGGTCTATTTTGTGCTACCCGCAAAATCTGATCGATATGGAGAATCTCTCATTGTTCAGGTTCTTAAATGCCACACAATGCCACACATCATGACGCTATTGGGTCTGATATCAAGTGTACCACACTCCCTGGTGGGACACTCAGGAGTAGGAATCAAAAACCTCCAAAAAGTGAATGGATTCTACCCCCTGAGTGTCCCATCAGGGGGTGTGGTACACTTGATATCATCCGGACGGTATTGGTGGCTTGCTTCAAACCAGTGCCACACACTTGTTTCAAAAGATTGTTTCAGACCAGGGGGGGTGTCGCAGATGATTTCAGGCCCTCACATGGTATGTCATTAATGCCATCATTTCAACATGTGTCAAGTGGTGATTCAGTGTAATACGAATCCATCATATTATCTATCTGTGCAACCTGTGAAAACTTTTATATTCCAACAGTAAAGGTCACAAAATTTATGATATGTGTCTCAGATTGTCTATACCAAAACTAGAAATTAGTAACATTAGATTTGTTTATCCCTTTTCTTAATGAATTTTTTTGAGAAGAGGAAGGCCCAAAGGGCATACAAAAATCATTTTAAGCCTGCATTTTTCCACAGCAAGCAAGCCCGGCTTTTGAGACAACAAAATCTGTGCACATTGTGTGTACACAGACCAGGGCCTAACACATAAGCGTCAAAAAGTGATTGACACTTTTTGGGGGTGTGTTTATCACTTTTCAGCACGGATATGTCGGCTCCTTTGTCTATGCACATGTATTGTGCATGAATTTTGTGTGCACAAAAGCCAGAGTGATAATAAGCTGGGTGTGCAGATTCTTTAAGACCTTTTAACTGAATGGCATGGGTCTGGGCCTATTTTGTAGAACCCATGGGCCAATACTATCATATATATATATATATAAAGTAGCCTCACGCCCCTTTTCTTTTTCATCCACGTGGACACTTATCAATTTTTTGGTTCTTAAATTTTTTGATTTACAAAACGTCTACCAAATTCTTTTTTTTTTTTTTTTGTTGTTGTTGTTGTTGTTGGTAAGGACTACTGATTTCTATTTCCTATAATATCTCACCTCCTCTCGTCTCTCTCCTCCTACAGTTACTCAAATCGTTTTTTATCCTATAATTTCTATTTTCCTCTCTTCTATAATTTCTCACCCACCTCCTCTTTTCTCTGTCATAAAAGATCTCCCTTCTATGCTTATATATGCCATATATAAGATGGTAGCCTCAAGATACTCTCATCCATCCCGTTAGCATCATTTTTTAATTTTATTCTATTTTTCTAAATTTTAAAATTGACAAAGATTACGGGTATACAAAAGAGAGACTCTCCTAGCACTGTCTTCCACACAACTCTCCAATTTCTCTTTCCTTTTCCACGTTGTTCACCCAGCATGGGACTCTTCATTTTCCACGTCTCTTATGTTCTTCTTGCTCTTTCGTGCTCTACATCTTCAAGAGTAAAGGGCCAACGTATCCGCTGGATTGGTGACTTTGTTGTGCTTTATATGACTGTTGTCATTGAAGTTCTCTTTGGAATCATTTTAAAGTAAGAATGGTATTAGAAAAGGGGAGGTAAGAAAGACCATTGTTGCACTCCGTAGATTTCTTGAAATGAGATGTGCTTTCCTAGATTTTCATAGTCTATAAATATAGAAGGGTACTCTCTTTGAATGCATTTGAGTTTTGTCAATGACAGCCATGCCTGTGTCTTATGATCTCCACTAACAGCTTTCCTTTGACATTGACATTGATCCCCCTCCCCTCCCCTCCTCTTTTTCCGATTTAATGGACGTTAGGGTTCAATTTCATGTAGTTTTTGTTTGATTGAAATGTCTTATGATGAGTCCTTGATGGTGAAAGGATTTTATGTATATCAGGTGTACTTGAAGTTATCATTTTGATTAAAATATCTGCTAAAATTGTATATTTCAAATAAATACCACTCTAATTATATTTTCCCAATTTAATTTTTTATAGTTCCTATTCAATCTATTTATTTTTAATGAGTTGATTTAATTGTTAAATATTTCTTTAAAGGTTTTTTTTCTAGAGGCAATGCAAGAACAAAAAAATGAAGGGCACTTGAAAGAGATTTCTTTACATCTCTTTTGGACAATTATAGAACTCCTTCACTAACAATACGTAATTCTATCAAAATATATATATAAACTTATAAAAAATATTATAATATTGGATTAAAAGGTTTAATTATAAAATACCAAAAATATTTATCTTTATAATTAATAAGAAGATAAAATTTATGAGAGAGATATTTAGAATATATATATATATATATATATATATATATATATATATATATATATAAGTCTACTTTCTAGTAAAGCAAATGGTGTATAATTACGAGTTTTCTAGAAGAAGTTTTGCTTATTTTCCCACAAGGTGTATATGTTGATAGGACCATAGATTTAGGATAACTTCCCGGGCCCATTGACACAAATACCAAGTTAATTAGAAGGTTATCCATACCTTGTTGGAAAGGTCTTGAAGTCTATTTTCCAACCCAATAAACAATTTTCATAAATGATTTTTCTAGAAAAAAGTTATAGCTATTTTAATATGAATGGGTTAAACTTGGAAAAAATGGCATCCACATGGATCCGACCTATGCCGGGGGGATCCGCACTTAGCGTATCGATCTGACCACTATCTGATCAATCCAAGCCCTTCAAGATTTACAAAAATTTTCTTAAAACAGTGCTGAATTGATCCAATATCCATGCAGATCGATCCAACACCCTCCGGATCGATCCGAATTGACCTAGTTTGCATTTTTTTGAAGCCTATTCGATTTTTCTTCATTTTAGGGGAGTGTGGGACCCCCAACT
>JAOXJP010232998.1:0-38814 GCA_025762735.1 Platanus orientalis | reverse complement strand
AAGCATTCTAGTGAAATTTCCATTAATCCTCATGATGAATAATCCATCAAAATCGAAATTTTGAACCTTGGATAGGTTTAGAGTTCAAACCTACATCTCAACATTTTTTCTTTTTTTTAATTCATGGGCTGGCCCGAGCCCACCCCTACGGGCCCAAACCCTGGCCTGAGCCCGGTCTATAATTATAGGGCCGGGCCTAGGCCTACCATGGCCCAGCCCGAGCCCGAGCCCGGCCCATGCCCACCCCTAAGCTCCTCCCAAATTTTGTCTTTGTTTAAACCCAACAAACTAAAAGTATTCTTATTCCACACAATTAAATTCTTCACAAATTTCAATTTTTGAGCAAATTTGAAACATTCCTTTCCAATAACATTACAATCCTTCCACCAAGCTTCCAAATTATCTTTAAAAGATGGATGCGGTGCACCACATATTTTCGAATTGGAAAGGCTTGGGGCAATAACTTGCCATTTCCGTATTAAGCACGATAGGCCAATGATCGAAAGTGAGTCTCATGTGCATTTCTTGAAGAAAAAAAATGAGAAAAATGATCTTTCCAATATGGAGAAATCAGAAATCTGTCCAAGAGACATAGGATGGGAGATTCACCACCATTTGTCCAAGTGAATCCACAATTATGGAGAGAATTGTCCCCGAGATCAAAAACGTGCACAAAAGAACCAAAGTCTTTCATGCTTCTTGTAGTTCGACCCCCATTGCTCTTTCCTGAAGAGAACTGAATAATATTGAAATCACCTCCAATTACCCATGGACCAGACCATCAAACTCTAGTGTGTATAAGCTCCTCCCAAAATTCTTGATATCTAGAGGCCAAAGTAAGGCCATAAACACCGGAAATCAACCATTCAAAGTCTGATTCTTGATTTAAGAAATTCACTGATACAGAGAAAGTTCCAATAAATTCATCCAACTTTTGAAATTTTAAAGAATCCCATACTATCGCAATGCCTCCAGAGGAACATTCCGCTGAAAGAACTAACCACTCATCAAAATCTTTTACCAACAATGCTCTTGATTAATTTCCTACAGAACACATCTATCTTTGATTCTTGAATAATAAGAATGTCCAGATTGCATTTGGAGATGCAAACCTTGACTAGTTGTCCTTTTATGTTTTTACTTCCCCTAACTGATGCGGAAAGTGAATGGAAAACACTCCAAAGAATAAAATAACAAATCAGAAATTTAAATATGAAATTTTCGGACCAGGTTCAAATTGTAATTTTCCAAATTTAGTAAAGATTATGAAAATACGCATCTGGCATGTCAAAAAATAATGAAATCTTTAGGCTATCATTTGATCAGTAATAGAAACCTAGGGTGGTTAAAATTTCGTGAATGGACTTACATTCCAAGAGATAGAATTTTGAAACTTTAAGATCTAGGAAAATACCCAGAAAAGTACCTTTGAAAATCTTCGATTAAACCCAATATACTAGGAATTTTTTTATGTTGTTTACGGGCTTTTGAAGCTTGATTAATAAGGAACAAAACCCCATAATCAAAACAAGAAAAATAGGGGATCTATATGGGGCGATTTCCAGGTTTCTTAAACCCAGAATTTTCAGATTTTGGAATAGGCACTTGGGCATAACAATAAGACTATAATCAATCAGTAGTTTACACAAGTAACCTCAATGGACTTGTAGAAATAGAATGGAGAAGAGAGAGCAAAATTACCTATAGAAAATATGAGCTTTACCCCTTATAATGATGCACACGATTTGATTATAATAGGTGTGACGTGATGACTTCGTGTGGACAGGTTTCTCCAGTACTTGATGCTTTAATAGGACGTAGCAACAAGGCATAAAATAAAAGTAGAAGAAAGAAAGAGAGGGATTGTAGGATTAAGATAGAGGAATAATTATGAGGAGGAAGAAGAAAGAGAATGGAAGAAGAAGACGATGTGAAGGTGTAAGGAGATGGTCTCATGGCAAAGAGAGAGAGGGTGAGAGAGAGAAAGGGTGTTGTGGGTAATGAGAGAGAGAAAATTCTAGAGGGACCCACAGCCAACAACCACTAAACCAATTTTTTTTTTTTAATCAATATTCTTCGATGTCTTATTGCCTCAATTGGTTGCCTTTAAATAGGCTTACATCATCAATGAATTAGATACTTCCTAAATAAAATTTTTATAAATTCTAATACTTGAGAATCAAGTATTTCCCTACACCACTACTTTTCAAAATTAGAGAAAAAAAAAACTAATAAAGAAATGGGAAAGAAGAGGTGGTCGGCCAACTCTCCTTTGGTCCCACTTTGACTTCTAAAAAAACAAAATTCCCAAAATCACCCTTGGCCTCTGGCCTTATTATAAATCCCTACCCCAAACTAGAAATAATGGCACAAAAGGCTTTATAACAAAATTGTATCCCCCATGTGCAACACATCTAGGCCCTAGGCTTAGGCCTCCACATGGGATAATTGAGGTCAAATCAAGTGATGAATGCTTAATGCAACAACTTTACATTACTTGGAGAAGAAGTGTACCCTCTTTAGAAGCCTAAGCCCAAGTTCTATCAAAGAAGAAAGTGGATAAGTGTCCATGGTAGGGGATGCTTTTAGAGTCTTTTTCTTTTAATCTTATCATGTACTAAGGCTTTTCACAGCCATAGAATAGGGAATTATTAAGTAGGAGTGTTTAGGGGCACTTTAGGAATCTTTATGTTATTTGTTTAAGACTAAACTATGGGGAAGTAATGCTGGTCGTGCAAGTCATAGAAGGGTATTTTGGGCACTTAAGCCTAACTTTTATTAAGAGGGTTTACAACCCTAAGCATGTAACGATTTGGTCAGTTTTTGAGAAATAAAGAAAATTTTGAATACCCATGAGTAGGCTGATATCCCTCCTGCATGAGTTCCTTAGGTAAGGACTCTTTATCCTTCTTCAATCTTCCTTCTTCTCTTTTGTTCTTCCCATCTTCTTCTCTTCTCATATTAACTATTCTTCTTTTCTTCCAATTTCTTCTCCTCTCATTCTTAGTATTCTCTCCTTCCCCATCTTCTTTAAAATTTTCTGCAGTTTTCATCTAACCTCCATTGATTCACCTTAATACCATTCCATAACCACATCACTTCTGATCAAACCCTTTTACAAAGGTGTTACTAACCCTTGGGCAACCCACTTGGAGTAATATCCCTTCTCATCAAACCTCTCCTTAATAAATAGAAGAGGTCATAAACAAGGGCAGGCGGCACCTAGTACTGCAGTAAATTTTTATCAAAAATTTTGGGCTTTGGAGCAAGGGTTTTGGAAAGCCTCCAGTACTTTTCTAGAGGTTTTTGAGTCTACTTTAAGAGGTATGAGCAGCACTTTGAAAGTTTAACTGTAATTCAATTGGTGCTTGATTTTTTGAGATTCTATTGAATTTGGGCATAGCATATTTGGGGATTTTCTAGGAAAAATAGCTAGAGGGCTTAGAAATTTGTAAAATTTTTACAACAAAACCCTAAATACCTGTAAGACATAACCCTAAAGTTTCAGAATTTTCAGACATCCACCAAGGGTGTTTTCATAATTTTACCAACTTTTTGAAAAATTACAGATTTGCCCCTTGCCCAAAAATTCCAGATTTTATTTCTTGGGTTATTCTTTATTTATTCGAGGTTGTTTCCCATCATTATGAATTTCATTCCACATCAATGCTACATCAATTCCACCCCCCCACCCTCTTAAAAAACTCAATAGGGGTAGGAAGGCTAAGGATCCCTTCACACCTATATATTATATGTTGCAGAAGGAGCCGACTGTCTTCTTAAGCTTCAGAAGAGAGTCTCTGCATGGAACCATCTTGATGTTATTGTTCTAATACTTGAATGTATAAGTGTTGGCGTACCCATAATGTTGGGCCTTCTTATCAAACAACCAAAGCATAAATCCTCCAATAGCATATGTGCCTAAGCATCTTTCCTGGACTTTTGGACTAGTGTTGTTGACCCATGTGACCTTATAAGGATTAGGATGCGGCTCAATTTTCAGACCTAGTTTCTTCACAGTTCCTTCAGATACAACATTTGTGTAGTTGCCCCCATCAAAAACCATAGAGCAAACCTAGCCATTGCATTGAACCCGAGTCTGAAAAATATTGCTACGGTGCCAATCTTCTTCCTTTTTCGCATGGGTAAAAAAAAAAAGGCGAAGCACATGTATGAGCCTATCCTCGTCTAATTCATTAACTCGATCTACCAAGTCATTCTCGACTTGAAGGACCATAACATCATCAGGAGTGTACACTTCTTTTTCAGGGTCCTGTTTGATGGAGAGTCCTACAAATTGATTTGGACATTGGGTTTGATGATGACCATAACCCTTGCACATGTGGCACTGATCTGATTGTGACCTGTATGTAGAACCTTCGTGACCTCGTAATCTAGAAGGAGAAAATTGACAATTAGGCCTAGGAGATGATGATGTCACACTCCGAATCAGTGTCCTGCTAGTCCACCTGCTAGAGGACACACCACCATTATATACCATGTTTCTAGGGGAATTTTCCATGAAAGGCTTCTTGCAAGAATGGAGCATCATGTTATACTCTATTTGATATGCTATCTGTATAGCATATCCACAGAAGGGTAATAATAGACCCTGAGATATCTGAGGATGTAGACCCTGTCTATACATGGCCACTAAAATCTTATCATTTCATCATATTTCTGTTCGAGCAGCCAATTGTTGGAACTAGTTGGTGTAAGCTTCCACAGACAAAGATCGCTACCTAAGCTGATTCAACTGTATGTGAGCTCTTTGCTTGAAATCTCGTGGTTCAAACCGTTTCTTCATGGCTGCCTTCATCTCACCCCAAGTAGTAAGTTTTCCATTGCTTGATTAAGAAAAGCTTTTCTTACGTGATGTCTACCAAATCCGGGCGGTCCCGGTTAATTTGGCCTCCACAAACTGAAGCTTGCGTTCTAGCATGTCTACCATCTAAAGTCTTCATGCGATTTTTTCAATCCAAGAATGCATTTGTGTTGTGCTCACCACTAAAGAAAGTCTTGCACATCAATCTTGACATGTCTATCAAAGTCATGGTTGGCAGAGATTGATTTGAATCTCCATTGTCAAGCTCTCTTCTAGGTGTGACCACTTGTTATTGCAAAGTGTATGAGGCATCATGAATGGGAACCTCAATCTACTGACTTAGACGGAATAGAACTTGATGAACCCACTGCCTGCATTGTCTCTTTTCCTTTTGATTAGATAGCTGCCATAATTTTATCAAATTATGATTACATATCAGCAAATTTGGCGTCAAGTTTAGGTCATGGTTCAAAATCTCACGCGAGATGTATCAGTATCATAGGCATGTGGCACGAAAATGTCATGTTCAGCGAAAAAACAGGTTTTGTATAAGATCTCAGGAGACGTCTCGCGTCTCGCGCACCCATATCGCAAAATCAGGGTCATTCACGTCTCGCAGTGGAGGAACACCCCCGTATTGCAACTCCTTAAAACCTTCAAAAATCTTTTTTTTTTTTTTTGTGTGCAATTTCTTGTTAAATTTAGCTTATATAGCCTAAATCTAGGATGTCACTTAGTCTATTTCGTTTGAGAAGGGAGATTTGAGCAGGATTGAAGGATCAAACTTGAAACCCCAAATCTCAACAAAAACTTTGGTAAAATCTCTATTTCTTTTCTAATTCTTGTGAATTTTTTATATATAATACATTTCTGATAGATCTACACATTCATGGAAAAAAATCGTGAAAAAAATATATATTTATTATAAAAAAATTAAAGAAAATTCAAAAAATTATATAAAATAAGCATCGTTTGGTCTATTTTTTTTTATATGGCATACTACACACCATTGTGCACACACTGTCATTTTGGTAGATTTCTGAAAATATATATATATTTATTTAATAATTAAATTTTTTTGAAAAATACCAAAAAATAAGAAAAAATTTAGTTTATACATTTGTATTATTGATTATGTTTTATGGATGTGGATTTATAGCTTTATTTTGCAATGTGTAGTGTTATTTACCTATTTATCAACCTCTTCACACAGAAAATTCTGCACATGTGCGATAACGAGTGTCACGAGGGTACTAATTCCCAACTATTGATACCCAAGTGTAATGAAGTATAATGATTTACAAGTGTTTAATAATGTTTATTATAACATTTCCTAAGATTACATTCAAAAATTCTGAAGCTTACATAGTGTTTTCATAGATTCCATAGGCGACAACATATGTCATAAAGGTGACGGTTCTTCCAACCATCATAGATGGTTGTTTTCTATATTTAATGATCCCTAAGTGTGAATTAGTGATTATTATATCAAATCCTGATGTTTCAAATCAAAATTCTTTCATTTGACCCGTTTCTCACCGTCTAATGGTTTCGGATGCCGTCTCTCCGCGATAAGCTGCGAGACGCAAGACATCTCCGTCTCTTGGAGCCACGATACGAGTCACGATAACGAGATTTTGAACCTTGTGCAGAGAATCAGCTCCTCCTTTGACTGATTATTTTGCGTCAAGACTCAATTTAATGTGACAGCCCAACAATAGTGAAATTATATCTGATCATGGAAAACAAAATTACGGATATCAGTTGCACACTTAATGAGTATCAGTGCTGGTATGATCGCACAGTGAGGAAGAAAAAGAAAATTCTACTGTCATGAACTAGCAGAAGAAAGTCCTGCAGGATTTCTTTCACAATATAAAGTTCATGATTACATGTAATACAAGCCACTAGTGCTCCTTCCACAGCCACTGTCAGAAACAGAAATTTTATTTACATAGATATAAAAATATATAGTATTTTCCCAGTAAAAAATAAAACTTTTAGAGAGTACTATATTAAATATAATAATATTCAATTATATATATTAATCAACAACAACAACAACAACAAACAGCCTTATCCCAACTATTTGGGGTCGGCTACCAATTGTATATATTAATGAATATATAAATATAAATATATTTAAATATATAATATTATAATATTTTTATACCACGTCAATTAGGTATGCCTCAAACTTGTAATTACACTCAACTGTGGCTCTAGCACTACTACCATGTAGGGTATTAAATCAAAAGACTGATCATTCAACACAATAAAACAACTCATGTCAATTCAACAAAGCCTAATCCCAAATACTTGGGATCATCTGCACAAATATTGTTCCACCATTCTACTCTATCTAGGGTTCTCTCTCTCTCTCTCTCTCTCTCTCTCTCTCTCTCTCTCTCTCTTGATCAGTAAATGTAATTTTTATTGAAAGATGGTAATGCAAGAGGATTACATCCCTACCCAAGGAATATACTACATAATACAATTGGATCCCAATCAAAGATTCATTGATGCAAAGGGAATTGTGAGAATAGCTTTATTGAGTTAAAATCATTAACACCCATGTCTTCCCTCAATACTTCAATCCAAGTCATTTTTGGCCCTCCCCTAAGTCACTTTTAATGCCTTCAACTTGCACCATATCACTCCTTCTCATAGGTGCGGTTATCGGTTTTTGTTGCATATGACGACCATCTTGATCGACTTTCCCTCATCTTGTCACCTATTGATGCTACTCCCAAGTTCCTGATAGTGCATCCATTTTATTTTATTTTTTTGGATAATTAGTGCATTCATTTCTTATTCTATCATTTCTAGTCTGGCTATTCATACATCTCAACATCTTCATCCTAGCTACAGTCAATCTATGCATCTGCATGGCTCCCCCACACACACCAACCCAAATGAATAAATAATTAATTAAATAAAACAACACGGGGAAAAAAGAGCAAACACATAATCTTCTTCTTCTTCTTCTTTTGGTGAGTCAGATTGCAAAAGGTTGGTGCTACAAAATTAAGTGAAGATACTCTTTGCGAAAAACATTTCTTCTAGTTTTTTGGCATTCAAAGGATGGAACAACATAGTTCTTGTACACATGAGGACATATTTCAAACATAATGTCGGAACATAATTGACCTGATTTTTTATTGATAAAGAGAAAGATTTTATTAAAGAAAAATGAAAAAGCATAAGCCACCCCAAACAACAACAGCACGAGCGGTACTGATACGAAGCAAGCTAAGAGAAAACCATCTCATCCCAACCCAAAACCCAGTCAACGTTGACGTAAGATGTAAGCTCAGATACCAAAATTGATGCAAAATATTTCCAAGATCCTCAAATAATTTTCCAAATTAAAGTGCGGAAGCAAAACTCAAGATTAGAATGTTAGAAGTTCGAACCCACAAGTAGCCATGAAAATTATAAACATAAGGAATAAGTTATCAAAAAAGAAATAGAGTTAGAATAGAAAAAGGGAAAGAAAAGAGAGAAAAAGACCACAAAGAGTATTTATGTAATTTTGGACAAAAAATCCAAAATTACCAAAATGCCCCTCTAATGCATCAGAAAATTATGAAACTTTACTAAATTTCAAACTACCAAACATTAGGGGAAACATGGCAGTCAACCAACCTTCTTGTGGACCCCATATGTTGACTTTGGGGTTCACTAGAGGACAAAAACATCCTTGTTGTCGACTAGGACTGTTTTACCCCATTTAACCTAGGCTTTTGAAGCCTTATTACCAAAATAACCTTGCAAATAAAAAGTCTACTCTACACTTGCCATGAAAGGTCTTATTACAAAAAAACCCACCCCTTACAAGATCCTAAATAACTCCACATAACATGTACATTTAAATATGACCCTCCTGTGGGGTGGCACATATATAAGTCTAGCATTGTTGTCCGCATCATTCTCCGAGGGTGAGGAGAAATTTGACCTCGAATTTGATGGTGGCCAATCCTTATTAGAACTTCCAATGGAATGATCCGGGCTTCGTAAAATTGGAGAACGATGTGGTGGAGGTCTGAGGATTGAAGACTCGCAAGTGCCTTTTGGGCTTGATGGCTTCTTGCACTTTGATCTTGATATGGTCTGCTTCTGGGCTTTTGCTCAAGTTGGAATCTTTTTTGGCTTAGGCAAAGTCTGGCCTTTAGTGATGATTTGCAACATGGTAGGAGGAGGACCAAGTATGAACTTCTTACACGAACTCTTCTGCCTTGATTTCTTCATTTTTGGCCTTTGACTGTTTCTGGGCTTTAGACTAGTTTTCAAATTCAAACTTCTGATCTAGAACTGAAGAGGCTTTAAGAGAATGAATGGTGACCAATGTTGGAGAAGCAACAGCTCTGATTGGTTATCATATTTTTTTCTCAAGGATCTCTAAGCACTTGTCACAACTTTTCTGCAAATTCCTAAGTAAAGCACTTATATGATCATACCTCTCTCTTTCTATCTCATGAAGTTTGCTAACTCTTTCATGTCTTTCAATTTCTTTCTACTTTTGTTCTTCTATCTCTATAAGTCTAACATCAAGACAGTTTTGATATCTTTTGAGAGTCTAATACTCCAAGTTATAAGGATGAAGATCTTCGACCTTTAATACAAACCTAACTCTATCAAGGTTCAATCTGTTCTCAGATTCTGATCTCCTTTACAGTTTCTCAATATAAAACTCCCAAGATGGTGGTTCGTAACACCCCATGGTGTCAATGAAGTCAGTCCAACGAGGGCCCAGGATTCCAGCTAAATGGAACTAATTGATAAAACGTGAAGAATAATAGACCCACAGGAAGCCAACTAGATAGGAATTAGTTGGAACCTAGCCCCAATACCAAGATTGATGTAGGATGGAAGCGCTCCTACCAAAATTGATGCAAAATATTTCCAAGACCCTCATAATTTGCAAAATTAAATAGTAGAAGCAAAACTCAAGATTAGAATGTTAGAACCCACAAGAAGCCACGAAAAATTGATAAACACAAAGAATAAGATATCAGAAAAGAAATAAGAGAGAATAGAAAAAGAAAAAGGAAATAGAGAAAAAGACCATAAAGGGTATTTCTATAATTTTAGGCGAAAAATATGAAATTACCAAAATGCACCTCTGATGCATAAAAAATTATGAAACTTTCCTAAATTTTAAACTACCAAACATGAGAGGAAACATGGTTGTCGACTAGCGTTCTAGTGGGGTCCCATATGTGGACTTTGGGTTCACTAGAGGACAAAAACATCCATGCTATCAACTAGGACTATTTTACCCCGTTTAACCTTGGCTTTTGAAGCCTTACTATCAAAATAACCTTGCAAATAAAAAGCCTATTCTACCCTTGGCACTAAAGGCCTTATTACAAAAACTACCTGCACCATACAAGATCCTAAATAACCCCACATAACAAGTACATTTAAATCTGGCCCCTTTATGGGGTGGTACATAAGTCTAACACTATTGTCCGCATCAAACGTATTTTACAACTTCAAAAAGAAGACAATGAGACATCCATGAAAAGAACAATGAAATCGCAATTTCATGCAGCTTGAGAGGATCAACCACAACATTCTAAAAAATGCGAGCATTTCGTACTCTCACCCAACATACAATGGTCGGGAACTTTCACCCCACTCGATAAATCATTAATTATCCACCCTCTTGCGGCACCACAATTGAAGCTGCAGCTTCATAGAATGTGGCACCACCCAAGGTCTCCAAAATCTATGGGAGAAAAAAGCCCACACTAAGTAGGAAACTTCAATGGAGGAATAAATGTGATGTAGCACAAGGTTGTAGGACCTCTCTTAGACAAATTATCAAACACTTGAGCACCATGTAGCTACACAGCAGAAAGTTAATTGCACTAAAACCCAGAGATTCTTCAAGCATTCAAGCATGGGTTTTATCTTTCCTAACCTCCAACCTCCAAGGAGTGATCTCCTAGTACAGCCGCAGTATAAGAGGTATAATCCTCTTCATAAAACTTTAAAAATAAAAAAGCCTAAGCTTGTTGGAAAATTTCTGACAGCAAGTTTGAGCTCTTGAAATAATTTTTTTGAGAAATTTTCTGGGTGTTTTAGAGTGATCGAATAGTGTGGGTATGATTGGGGATTGTTGGGTTTGCAATAAAGTGATGGAGTAATGTAAGTAGAGGGGCAAATGATGTAGAAGCATGTGGCGAGTGATGGTTGTGAAGATTGATGGCTATGGAAATATATAGGTGAAGATGGAAGTTTATGGAGATGGTTTGGGACTGTAGAATATAAGAAAAACCAGAAAATTTGCAAAGAAGAGAAGAAAAGATAGTAGATAGATACCTTGAGGAAAATCATCAATCCTCCCTAAAAAATACCAATCTAGGATCAAGTTTAGGCAAAACTTGATGAAAAAACACATTCAGCTGTTTGGAGAAGAGGAGAGCAATTTAGCTTCAAAATTTTATTCAAATATTCATTAAAATTTAGTATAAACTATGGGGCTGTTTTATAAACCAAAACCCTCCATAATTTAATCCTAGCCATCAAATACAAAGATATTTTCTCCTTCAAATTGTGTAGAAGAGATTTCTCCTTGCAAAAATCCTATTTTGAAGCTAGTTACAACTTTGTCCTATATAAAAAACTAAAATTCCATCAACGTTCTACTCCAATACCTAATAGAAAAAACATAAAATAAACTAACAAACTCTCTATTAAACCTATCTAATAAAACAAAACCAAATACTTCTAGAATGTTCTCACGTTCCTTCTTACTCCTCTTCATGTGTGGACCACACCAAGGCCATATGTGGGCCCCAACTTGCCTCCAAAATGGCAAATTGCTCAAAAATCTCCAAATTCGCTCCAAATCAAAGCAAATATCTTTCTTCATGCCGTATCCCACGTAAACTACCAAAGAATCTTCACTTGCAGACCCTACTAACCCTATGTGTGGGTCCCACCTATGTCTCAATGTCCTCATCAAAATGGCTAACCAATTCAGCATCATAGAAACACATACAACATCGATTAGCCTATGAAAGCCACGTCTCATCAAGTTGTCTACTGTTAGAACCCGACCCCAATACACAAGCCATAAAAGGAACCCCGCTTTAGGAGGCAACGAGGTCTTCCAAATGATTTTTACGGGAATCTACCATCCTCACGGGCAGCCAAAGATGTATAACTTGATTTCACCGAGAATACCCCCCCCCATCGGCAGGTCGAACAACCATCTCTTTATCAAAAACAAGAAAAGCTCCTCGTTATCCTCATCTTTGCCTCTCTCTCTCTCTCTCTCTCTCTCACACACACACACACACAATTCACAGATGCAACCAAGATGATAGTTTAACTGAGTAAACTGACATTGTCACCTGGACTTCAGAAATTTCTTGGGCAAATATATGAGCACCTACCCCAATGTGGCTGGTTTCAAGGTCAACCAGTTTGACCAGCAGTCCTGGTGAGGATTTTAAAACAATAATCGATGATAACACTATAAGATAGTTTACCAACAATTTTTTGTGAAACTAGTAGTAGTTCCAGCAGAGACTCATGTTCATAAATATGAGCATCCTCAGTTACTCGTACAGAGGCAAGATATTGTATTTGAATATCGGAACTAACTGGTATCATTCAACATTGTCTCAGTTCCTCTCCCGGAAAGCAGGTTGAACTAGCTTCAAGCTACCCAGATATTTAGTTGTGCATATTATACTAAATTACTGCAGATGCTTCCATCTTAGTTATAGAATGTACTCATCCGAAATCAAGAAACAGCAAATGCTTATCAATACAAGTGACCTAAATAGAGGCAGATAATGTTTACTTAGATCACAGGAAGAACACATGCATAGCAGCATTTCAGGATTCATCAATTTCTATACACAATAAAAACAAAAAGTTAAAACTATCTTATCAAAAACATAAAAAATTAATGACCAAAAATGTTTGACACATTGATTTTATAATTAGAACAATCATAATGAATACAAATGAATAGCAGCACGACAACTTACAAGTCTGGGTTACTAGCAGTCTTTTCAGAAAAGCTTCCTTTAAATGGAAAAAGTGACTCCTTAATCCTCTCTAATACATCTGACGTGTCCACATCAAAGTAGGGCTTGTAAGCTGCTACCGTGAATGTTCGAAACCAACCACTTGCCTGAGGTTCATCGGAACTACTGCCAAGAGCTGGTTTTGAGAATGTATCTACAACAATTCAAACTAAATTTTAGTGACAACAAAAATAACAGAAAGATAGTAAGGAAACAAAAGCACATAGACACTTCTAGTGATTCAAAAGACAGCAATTAAGTAGCTCTTATAACCCTTTAATCCAGGCTTGGAACTGGTAGTGCAAAAAATATAAAAGCATTTAAACATGAATCTTGACAATTTGTCATCTTAACCTTTGATTTTATTATTATTATTATTATTTTATTTTTTTTGATGAATCACAAGTCATCTTAACCTTTGATTTAACAGCATATATGGCCCTAAATAGTGGAATAGCAAAAAGTTCGTGCAGCCGACCCTAAGTAGTTGGATAAAGGCTCTGTTGTTGGTGTAAGAGATCTGGTGGAAACATATTAACTGTTTCAACACCTTTTTGTAGAAGATATCTCCATCCTTCCACTATGTATACATCACATGGATGCTGTCTTTATGATTAACATTTTACTAGGAAAAGAAGAGAGAAGATGCAATTTAAGAAAGCAACTTTCCTATGTACAAACATGATATACCTACACGGCTACACAAGCGTTACCAAGTAAGTGGGCCAATGCATTCATAAGATTTTTTTTTCTTCTTTTTTTTGGAGAGAGAGAGAGATAAAGAGAACCTTTATTGAAGAAACAAAAGAGCAAAGAAGCAAACAAGGGATCACCAAGCAAGTGATACCCAGAAGAGGAACAACAAGGAAAAACAAAAACAGACTAAGAGAAACAAAAGCAGATTACATATTTTCACACCACATGGAATACCACTCAATCTCATCAAACTCAGACCACACGAAGACCCAATTAAAAAGGAGTTTACAGATAAACAATACAAGCTCCTCCTAACTACGAGACTTGCCCTAAAAAATCCAATAATTCCTCTCTTTCCACACGCCCTAACAAATAGCACCCGACAGGGCACGCCAGATGAGGGAAGGAAAATTTCTCCAGATCCACAATCCACCACCCTTTAATCAACTCAAATAAATACTTTGGGAAAGTCCAGGAGATTTGAAAGTGAGAAAGGAAAAAATCCCACACCTTGGAAGCCATAGAACAATGAATAAAGAGATGGTTAACCAATTCTTCTTCCCTCATGCACATGACACATCTATTGGCCAAGTTCCAACCTCTACTCTGCATATGATTACGAGTAAGGATTTTATCCAAATAAGCGTTCCACAGAAAAAAGGAAACTATAGAAGGAATGCCTGGGTTCCAAATGCTTCTATGGGGAAAATAGGAATCACCAACCTTCATTAACTCCCAATACAAAGATTTTGCCGAGAAGAACCCCTTATTATTAATGGTCCAAACCCAACTATCATCTCCATTCAACTCCGGCCCATGATTCGACAAAGAATACATTAATTTCACCAACTCACTCATCTCCCAATCATTCAAGTTCCTACACAACCTCAAAATCAACACACCATTCAAGGAATCAAAAGAATCCACCATTGATACCTGACGATCACTCGCTAGACGGAACATTTTATTAAAACCTTCCTTGAGAGTAACTACACCTATCCAATGATCCTCCCAAAAATTGATATCAACTCCCAAACCAAGACTAAAACGAATATACTTCCAAAAATCCAACTTTCATGCTTGACTTCCAAATCCCACAACCATGTCTCCCCCAAACATCCCAAGACTCCCATTTTGAATACACACCGCATCTAGCCACCACCACACTATGCCAAAGACTATTCAACTCAGTACCAAATCTCAAAAGCCACTTAGCCAATAAGGCCTTATTGTGACACCTTAAGCTTTTAATACCCAACTCCCCATTACAAATCAGCCTACAAATAGAATCCCAATTCAAAAGATGATATCTATGATGATTAGGCTCGTCGTTCCATAAAAAGTTTCATAACTTACACTCTATCTTATTGGCCACCAACACCAAAATCATGAACAGGGAAAGAAAGTAATTTGGCATGGCCGACAAAGTAGACTTGATCAAAGTAAACCTACCACCTCTTGAAAATAGCAATAAGAACCCCATTCAGAATTTGCCTACCTTCAATGAAAGCCCTTTAAAGGTGAGAGATAATACCTTTCATCACACACTACAATCTTAGAGTCAAAGTCTTTGAAATGATCTTGTAAACGCTACTAAGAAGACTTATAGACCAATAATCTTTCAACTCCTAAGGCATTGTGCTTTTTGGGGATCGAGACAATAAAAGTATATATATATATATATATATATACAACAACAAACAGCCTAATCCCAAATACTTAAATTTAGAGAAAGGTAAAGGAGAACACATGTAGGACCCAGCGGGGGACACCCCCGTGGGTGGGGGCAAGGGGAAGGAAATAGGAAAGGGAGAATGAAGGTAAAGATGGCGGGGCTCCCAAGGCGAGGCCCACTTCGTTTAAGGATGTGATGCTGCAAAATATAATATGGCCTGATTCGCAGGGTCCAAGGCTGAAGGAATGGAAAGGAACGAAATCATCTCATTTCAAGAAGGAGAGCTGGAAAATCGTCTATGCAGGCTCAAATCATGTTTGGTAGGTAAAGTGGTGGGAGATAATCTATACGCAATCGCTATAAGGGAGTGGGGAAAGAAAGTTCGGAGGATGGGGAGAGAACTGCAGGTACGAAGGCTCCTAAAAGGTTTCTTTTTGTTCTATTTCCCATCGGAGGCAGAGGCTACCAGGGTATTACGAGAGGGTGTGCATAGCTGGGTTGGGGGCAAACTATTGCTTGATGTTTGGCACCCCAGTGTTGGGTGTCAATGGAATGAAATCGATGCAGGGGAGGACAGGGTGGTGGTGAGTGGCCTTCTGGTGCATTTATGGGGAAGGAAGACGTTCGAAACGATCGATGAAATGTGTGGGGGGCTTATTGATGTCAAGGTTCAAGACCCTAGGTCCATGGAGTGGATATATTTGACAGTGAACAGGCCGGAGTTGGCGCCGGAGATGATATGGGTGGAGGATGGAGTTAGGGCCTACAAAATACAGCTTTTGAAGTTCTCTTTGCCTCAAGCTGTGTCGCTATCGGTCATGGACCGTGAGTTGGATCAGTGGAGGGGGAAGGGTGAATCAAGGGGTCACAAAAAGGAGGAGGGGGAACTAGAGGGGAGGCGGGAACAGGAGAGGGGTTTGAATTTTGAAAGGTACGACAAGGTGTCAAGTAATGGTTGTGGGGGAGGGAAGGGCCTTGATTTGGAGAAAGGGGGAAGACGATGGGCCAAGGGTGAGAACCAGGTTCGAAGTAAACCGAGCCAAAGTTCAATGAATTGGGTGAGCCGAAAGGGAGAAGCTATCATCTAGGGAGGACGTGTCTCGTTAAGCCTCGGGAGTTGTGGGCCGCTCATAAGGGGTCGGAGGAATAGCCCAGGCCCACAGGACAGGTCCTTGATGAAAAGGACCAGAGATTGGACTAGCTCGAGGCCCAAAGGCCTTGTTCACTTTCAACCCACCAAGGTAAGGGCTTCGAAGTCAGGATATAAAATGGGGATGCGTCGAGGGAGGAGGTGGAATCTCTTAAGGAAGTCTCAAATCGTGGGGAGTGTTCCTGGAGATCCCAATGCCGCTACTCGCAGTGGTAAGCAAAAGTTGGAGTGGAGACGGAAGCTAGCAGATGAGAATCAAGTTCCGCAAGCTTCGGCAAAACCCCGACAGCAGGGAATCTCAATTCGAGAATTAGGAGAAGCTGGTTGTTGTTCTAACAGGCTTTACAAGGGGAAAGGTAAGGAGGTGATGCAACACAAACCAGAATCGAGTGAGGAAGATGAAACATTCGACTGGAGATACTGTATTGAAAGTGAAATGGGGAGGACTATAGCGGAGGAGGGGGGGTTCGGGAGGCGAGTGCAGTAGCGCTAGGTTGTCGGCGGGGATTCAAGGGAGGGACATAAGCTCCTTTGGAGATGAAGATAGGGCTAAGGAAGTCACTGACAGGGAGTATGATGATGGGAGGGAGGAGAGGGGAAGAAGGTGGGGGGACTATATCACGGAAAATTCGATGGTGGAGTACGAAGAAGCTACTGACAGTATCCATGAGCTTGTTGAGGAGTGTTTGATCATTGACGTTGACCCATTATTCATGCTCCCTCCTTCGGCGTACTCTGACTGGATGAGGAAGAAAGTGGCAGAAGTGAAGCGACGGCTGGGTAACTCCTTCAAGGATATGGAGCAGCGTGTGGAAAAAAAATTCTGGGAAATTGAACGACGGAGAAGTTGGAGCCCAAACAGTCAAAGGGCTATGCGGAGGAAATTGGGTGGGGAAAAAGGGAAAAGGGAGTTAAAGAACCTAAAATCTGCTATAAAATATGACAGAGAGGATCGGGGAATAAATAAAAGAAAGGGCAGAAGGGGCAGGCACAATTTTGAGTCTCAACATGAAGATGACCTTATGCTCTTGGAATATTAGGGGGATGGGGAGGGAGGAAAAGAGGTGGGGTGTCAGGGATTTGGTGAAAAGATGGAAGGTGGGCATGTTCACTTTGCAGGAAACAAAAGTTCAGGCCATTGACAGGAAAATGATGTTGGATTTGAGGGGAAGGGGGAACTTTGATTTTATTCATACACCGGCTGTTGGTCAAGTTGGGGGAATTTTGGTAGCTTGGAATAAAACAGTGTTGGAAGTTATTGACTCGGTAATTGGGGATTTTTCGGTGTCAGTGAAGTGTAGGAATAAGGTGGATGATGGGGTTTGGGCTTTTTCGGGTGTATACAGCCCTTGTGATCATGAGCTGTTTGGTTGTTTTATAGATGAGTTGTGTAGGGTTCGGAGTGGATGGATGGTTCCTTGGTATGCAGGTGGGGATTTTAATGTCGTTAGATATCCGGTGGAGAGATTAGGAGCCAGCAGGATGTCTAGACATATGAGGGAATTCAATAGGTTTATTCAGGATCTTGGCCTAGTGGATTTGCCTCTAAGGGCCGCCTCGTTCACTTGGACAAACAAGCAAAGCAGGAAGGTTAGTAGCCATCTTGATAGATTCTTATTTATGGCGGATTGGTTGGACTTAGCACATATCTTCATTCAAGAGGCTCTCCCTAGTTCGGCTTCTGACTACATCTCGATTCTTCTTCAGTCTACTTTCCTGTATGCAAGTTCGAGGCCTTTCCAGTTTGAGCTTATGTGGCTGGAAGTCCCGGGGTTTGTTGAGAAGGTGAAACTGTGGTGGAGAGATCAGCTAACTTTTTGTTTGCTCAAAAGTTAAAGCATCTTAAGGAGAAGATAGTGAAGTGGAAGAACGAAGAGTTCAGGGAATTTGAGTCCAGAAAGTTCTCATGCTTGCAAAAGATCGAGTCTTTAAAGTGGAAAGACTTGGAGGGGGATCTAGAGGAGGAAGAGATGGGGGAATTGGCGAATGTTGAACAGGATTATCTTAGGATCTTTCGTATGGAGGAGATCTCTTAGCATAAAAAATCCAAAGTGGCATGGCTTAAGGAGGGGGATAGGAACACTAAATTCTTTCACAAGATGGCGAGTTGGAGAGGAGCCTTGAATTTAATGTATTATCTCAAAGTGGATGGGGAATGGGTTTATGACCAAGAGCAGATTTGAGAAGCAGTAGAGTAATTCTATACTAATTTGTACACTGACCATTTTCCGTCCTGGCCAGTGCTTGAAGGGGTGGATTTTGATCGTATTGATGAGGAAACGAGTAGGAGGCTGGAGAGGCCCTTTTCTAGGGAGGAGATTTGGGCGGCACTTAAAACGATGGAAGAGGACAAGGCCCCAGGACCTGATGGGTTCCCGATCAAATTTCTTTTAGCTTGTTGGGATGTGGTAGGGGAAGATGTGTTTAATGTGTTTTCAGAATTTCTTTCGAAGGATAAATGGTGTAAAAGCTTGCGACGTTTATCACTCTCATTCCTAAGAAGATAGGGGCAGCTGAGTTGAAAGATTTCAGGCCAATCAGTTTGGTGGGGTGCATTTACAAGTTACTGGCTAAAACTCTAGCTATTTGGTTCAAGGACGCTTTGGTGGAAGTTATTTCTGACTCTCAGCATGCATTCCTGTCGGGTAGACAGATGACAGACTGTGTGTTAATGGCAAATGAAAATATTGATGCCATGGTGAAAGCAGGATGGGAGGGGGTTGTGTGTAAAGTGAACATGGAGAAGGCTTACGATCATGTCAATTGGGGCGATGTTGATTGAGTTTTGGATCAAATGGGTTTTAAGTTGAAGTGGAGGAACTGGATGAAGATCTGTTTGTCTTCGCCTATATTCTCAGTCATGGTGAATAGATCTCCCAAAGGTTTTTTCAAAAGCAGTAAGGGTATTCGTCAGGGCGACCCGTTATCTCCGTATATTTTTATATTGGTGGCGGATCTTTTGGGTAGAATGATGGCTAAAGCTACTTCGGTGGGGCTGGACCATGGGTTTCCTTTGAGGAGTGGCATGTCGGTTCCGTTTATCCAGTTTGCGGATGATTCTCTTTTCATGGTAAAAGCGGATTTAGAAGGTCTGCAAAATTTGAGATGCATGTTGTTGATTATGGAAACTGCAACAGGTTTAAAGGTGAATTGGAGCAAATCCATTCTAAGTCCAGTGGGGAACATTCTTAATATTAGGAGTCTGGCGGAGGTGCTCAGTTGTAGAATTGAGCTTCTTCCGATCACTTACCTTGGCCTTCCTCTAGGGGTTAAGGTTTCATCCTCGGCATCTTGGAATGCGATGATAGAGAGCATGGACAAAAAACTTTCAGGATGGAAAGGACAGTATTTGTCAAAAGGGGGGAAGTTGGTTATGCTTAGAAATGTTCTCACTAGTGTCCCCATTCATTACCTATCTGTATTTCAGGCTCCTAAGAAGGTGATCAACCAATTGGAAAGAATGATGCGGGATTTTTTGTGGGGTTCATCTAGGGAGAAGAGGAGTATTCACTGGGTGGGGTGGAAGGAAGTCTATAAACCGGTGTCCCAAGGTGGGCTGGGTATTCGTCCTTTGGAGGTGTCTAATAGAGCGCTGCTCAACAAATGGTTGTGGAGATTTGGGGTGGAAAGGAATGCCCCGTGGAGGAGACTTGTGGCGACTAAGTACGAGGAGACTCAAACCGGTTAGATGAGTGGCAATCCGGAGGGGGCTATAGGTTGTGGGGTTTGGGCCAATATATGCAAAGGGGAAGATGAATTTCTTTGTTTTGTTAGATATAAAGTCAATAATGGGGAGTGGGTTCGTTTCTGGCATGATCCTTGGTGCGAGAGGGAATCATTGGTTACTTCTCGTCTTGTTACAACTTGACAGAGTGCAAATGGGGAACGGTAAAAGATCACATGATCAGATCGATAGTGTTCTGCTCCTGGAATATTCATCCAAGAAGAAATCTTAATGATTGGGAGATTGAGGAGATGGGGCGTTTATTGGACTTGCTGGATCGGTATTGTCTTGGAGGGGTGGATCAACATGATGAGATGATATGGTGTTTGGATGAAGAGAAGGGTTTCACTGTTAAATCGATGTGCAAGGCATATGGTACTGTGAACTCGGTCTCGTTCCCAAGGAAGTGTGTTTGAAATCCACAGATGCAATCCAGAACCTCTTTCCTGATGTGGGAACTGTGGTGGAATAGGATCCCGACGTTAGATAATTTGAGGAAGAGAGGTATGTATCTTCCCTCTTGGTGCTGCTTGTGTAAGGGAGATGGGGAATCAGCTGCCCATATTTTCATGCATTGTTCCTGGCTCGCTCCGATTTGGTCTTACTTCCTCAACAGATTTGGAGTGGTGTGGGTCCAACCAAGTTCGATTAGAGAGTTACTTCATTGCTGGTCAAAGCAATCTCTCATCACAGGGAGAACGTTTGGTAGAGAGATGTGGTTATTGGTGCCAGCTGCAATTTGTGGGGCCATTTGGGAGGAGCGTAACATGAGAAGTTTCGAGGGAATTGACAGGGAGGCTCGCAAAGTCCTTGATTGCATCCTTGCAAAAATCTATGGTTGGATTTTCCTATCTCAGAATAGGGAACCTCCCCCTTTCAGATCTTGGATTTTTGAATGGGATTTATTTATGTTTAGGCCCTTTGGGAAGCCTCCTAGCTATTGGTTACCTTATTTTGTTCGAGCATTTCTCATGCTGTGTGCTGTGTAGTTTGTCTTTTTATCATAATACATTATCTCTTCAAAAAAAAAGCATTACCTCCTAGTGGACCATTTAAGTGGGATAGATGCAATGGATTGTTTGCTTTGATGGGAAAAGATGCAATGAAGGGATTGTTGGTATTGTTCAAGATCAATTAGGGTTAGGGTTTGTGAGTAGAGAAGAAGGGGAAGAAAAAAAGAGAAGAAAGATTGAGAGAATGGGAGAGAAAGAACGTTAGATATACAGTATCCCACATATATAATGACAATATTGCCCCTGATAACCACATAATGACACTCTCAACAGGGATACAAAGCAGTATGGTTAATGCCTCTTATCTGTTGCTGGCACCTCCGTCATTACATCCCTGACAATTCTCTTCCAACAGACACTCCCAGACAAGTTAACTTGGAAGAGATTTTTGTGGGTATATGCTTTGAAATTGTGAAAGAAAGGAAAAAAATTATTTTAAGAATTAGCAGGATAAACAAGACAATTTTTTGATGAAAACCATAAATTTGGATATTTAGTTTAACTTTTCCAATGTTTGAGATCTTGTGATGTCAATATGCTGATTTTGTCAAACGTTTTAATTTTATTGCTTCATCTAGCAAGTATAAAGTTAACTAATTTGTTAGTACTATTACTGTTATTAAAGTCGAGATTTTTATCCACGTGATTACTTCTAAAAAATTTAAAAGAAAATGCTATGTACCTCATTGTAATCAGTTCACTTGCAAGTTGCTACTGCAAAATTTCATTCCTGAACCACCTTGCATAGTATTGGTGTGCTGTTTATATTGTATCCTGAATGGGCTCATTTGGAACCATGAATTGTACACTGAGTATGTGAAACTCATGCCAGTGTTTAACATGCTTCTATGCTTTTTCTGAGCTTTTGATGTTAAACTTTTACAAACTGTTGTTTCTCTGATCAATATCTTGCCTTTAACTAACTTGGTAGTTATCTCTCTTAAAAGGTTCATCCGTTCTGAGGAAGATGATATGGACCCATCTTGGGAGCAAAAGCTCGTGAAGCGCTACTATGCTAAGCTATTTAAAGAGTATCCTTTTCGAAGAGATGCATCTTGACATTCTTCAACTTATGTTGGGTTTGGGATCCTGATGTTGATCACATCATTTGATTAAGTCATTCTTCATTATGATTTTGACACTTTGACACAGATAAAACTTTCTCTTCTAATTTGATTTTGCCATGGCATTTGTATAGTTGATGTAAGGGTTATGGAAGGATTAAATTACCTTCAGATATTTAGATTTAATGCTTTTCAATTAATTATTGTTATTATTATTATTCTTGTTTTTCATATTGGGATCAAAGTTATAGAATTGAGTTATTACTGTGATGTAATATATTTGGTTTATCTAAAACCAACACAAATACCTATAGGGATTTAGATAACCGCAAAATTGAAATTATTTGGTTCTATTTGTATCGAATTTGCACGAGTTCAATGCATTCAAGCTGAATGATGAGTTCCATTATATATTCTATTTTGATAGGTAAATATCAGTGGTTAGTTTATTAGTAGGTGAAGATGGGTTTTGAACCCAGGTCTGTGGTATGATGCCTGCAAATTTTACCAACTTAGCAAGATGGCATCTTCTACACCAATCTCCTGTCTTCAACACATGATTAATGATTCACCCAAAACAATAAATTAATAAATCGAAGACAAAATATACCACACTATAAACTTTATATGGTGAAGTCTTGCATCCCTATTATTGAGAGAAAACTTGAAATGAAATTGATGGTGATTCTTAAGAGAAAAAAAATTTTCTTTGAGATTTTTGTTGGAAATATGTGTCCTGACAAAGCCATTCACATAAAATATAAACAAATCTATTTGTTTATTGAATTAAGGAAGAACCTTTTATTCCATCATCACATGTACTTATTTCTTAATATGGGTAGTTATTATTTTTGGATGAATAATAATATGGGTAATTATTTGATCTCATGAGATGAGATAGGTGATCCTCAGGTAACATAGTAGGATGTTGGACACATTGAAATGTGTGGAGAAATTTGATAATCTAGTTCTTATTAACCTGAAACTTTATAGGTATGGGTGATGCTGGACACATTATTTCTAGGGCAACTACATGTAGAGCTGCCATGTGATAGAGGGATGTAGTCTCAGTCACTGGAGTGAGACTCTAAGCTTGCATGTGGGTGCATAATATAAATGCATTAAAGGAATTCATTATGAATACACTTGGTAAAACATCGTTGTTAGAATAAGTGTTGTTCATATTTACAAACTTGTCCTTGAACCTGAGGGGTTTGTATTTCTCTAAGTTGTCATGTTCGTTATTTTGAGTTATTAACCAGTGATACCTAATTGAAGGTAATATCATGGGTAGTTTGGATAGCCTACATGATACTTGAGAGGATGTAAATGCTCAACATGGAATCCACTACTCTTAAATGGGAGATATATTTAGTTTAGGAAATACGTGATTTGTTTGGATAAGAAAATCTGGTACCAGTGGTTTTGATAAAGAGTTTGTCAAATGATTTCACAATTAATTTATTATAAAAAATATTTTATTAAATAAATGTTTTAGAAGTCCAATCAATTCATTAAGTTCCTAATGATCATGTTTGAATGACCAAAAGATTGGATAGTGATTATTTTATCATCTTGAAGGTCATAAGGAATATTGTGTAGTGGAAGGACATATTTGTGAAATATTTGTAAAGAAGGGCCTCATTATTAATTTTTTATCTTTGGGAGGTCAATTGCAATATGTCATTGGGATTATTGCAATTAGTGGTGTGCTAGTTTGTAATTAATAAAATATAAAGTATCCTTAATGTAGTTTGATTTAATTAAGGATACTAGGCCTCACAACTTAAGGATAAAAATCCCATAAGGATCCCACACCCCCTAGGATTACTTTAGCTTCTCAAAGTTTTTATAAATAGAGTTATCCATATTCAAGATGAGTCCTATAATTTTTCTAAACATGTGAGAAGTGCGGAGAGCTCTAGAGCAAATGTAGATACTTTGGAGACCGGGTCGGGTCATCGTCTTGTGTCTGGTTCAACCATTTAGGTATTCTTCTTCAACTTCCTTGATTTAAATCCTAGTATTTCATATGGTGATCATGGGAGAATATTTGTTTATGATTTGGATTTTTTTATGAAAATTAATAAAAAAAAATTAATGTTTTTCAAAGAATCGAAACAACAATTTCTTGCTATCCCTACAAAACTGGGGACTAAACACCCAAAAGATTGTAAATTTTTGTTTTGACAAGAATAAAAGGCTTCATTAAAAGGGGATGAGGGATCCCCAACCCAAAAGAGATGACCATGGCTAAAAAACGCCTACCTTAAAAAGCCACAAAACCGGCAACAAGCAGCATAACAGACCCACCCAACAGCTATTCAAAAAATTAATTACTAATTACAGTATACCAGTTCCTTTGCAGCTCCACCATACACATCTCCTGAAATCTCTTGCATTGCAACCTCCATAAACACATGCAATTTTTAGCTTTAGAATAAACCCCATACATAGGCTCAGCCATGTTATTAAAAACTCTGTTGTTTCTCTGTTGCCAAATGGTTCAAAAAAACTGCAGCAATAACAGTCCTCCAAAGAATCTTCCTTCTTTTTGAGAGCACTGTTATGCTGCAACCTTTGATCAAAGCCTTCATATCATGGGGCATAACCCAAACCAAGTTGGAAGTCTTCGAACAACGAAGCCCACACTTCCCTTGCAAACTTGCAAAGACTGTCTCTTCATCTTGTAAGAATAAGGAACAAGTATTTGGGGGAGAACATGCCCTCTTTTGATTAAATTACCAATTGTTAAGATGCTTGATCGTGCAGCAACCCATATGAAAAATTGGATTTTTAAGGGAGTTGGGGATGTCCATATGTGTTGCGAAGGAAGCACCACCATCAAATGATTGCTGTAAAAACAATAGCAAGATCTCACCGTGAATAGACCGAAATCGGTAGAAGCCCAAACTCCTTTATTTGCTTTATTAGTCTTCGGTCTAACAGTCTCCAGAAGACCAAGCAAGAAGAGACTCAATCTCTGAATCATATAAATCTCTTCTAATCTTCAGGGCCCATCTAATACAACCATCTTCGACCACTGTATAGTCAGCCACCATGGCTTCTTTGACTGGCCAGATTAAAGATTTAAGGGAATAAGACATGGAGGAGGGTGTTAGAACACCATTTATCTTTCCAAAACGAAGTAGGAAGACCATTACTGACTTCAATACGAACACCTCTCAAGAAATCAGGCAACAAGTTCATAATACCTCTCCAACAGCTTGTCCCAAAGGAGAAGACACTTTTTTGCAGTCCCACTTTGACGCTAGCCCATACTTAGAACCAATAAATTTTGTCCACAAACATTCTTCTTCGACCCCCCCAAACCTCCAAAGCCATTTGGAAAGGAGAGCATGATTTAAGTCTTTGGTTCTCCTTTTTGGGTTTACAAACTGTTTTCCATGCCACCAGGTGATATACCCCACATTTTTTTTTTCCAATTCTGCCAAAGAAAATCTCTCATCATCTTTAGCAACAGAAGAGGGGACAGCAAACAAAGAGAGATATTATATCGGGATACTTGCTAAGACAGATTTGATAAGGGTAATTTTAGTATTTTACCCCCCTTTGAAAGGTATAAACCTTTCCAACCAGCAAGCTTCTTTTGAATTCTTTCAAGAACCAGGTTCCAAGCCTCTTTTCGTCTAAGAGAGTTCCCCAAAGGCAGCCCAAGATAGTTTGTAGGGAGAGCATCATTCTTACATCCAAGGTTTATGGCTAGATCATGGATATATCTGGGATGTTTCCCATTCCAAAAATCGTGGGTTTACTAAAAAGGGGGCAATGACCACATTACTTTTGTTATTTTATCCCACTCAAATTTTATTCTTAAGCCGTATAGTTATTTCTAGAGACTAGAGAGGTGTTTTTTCATGCAAATAACTTAGTGAAACTCCTGGTTCCATTTTATGTGAAAAAGGATTAAAGCTTTTATCTGTTTCAAAAAAGGCAGGTATTAGGTTACCCACAGGAATCCAGGTAGGTCTCCTGCAATCTGGTTGCAGCATGTGGCACCAGGAAAGTGGTCAGCAGTTTCTTCCATTCTACCATGTTATTACTTTAACTTTCCACAGTAGGAAAAACTAAAAACAAAAGGAAAACATATCTTGTCAGTAAAGCATGCGTTCCTTCACCTCCTTCTCAGTTGCACTGGGTGAAAGAACCATTTGTTTTTCCACCTCCCTTCTCAGTGGTGTATTGCCAAAATCCCCCCTCCTGCATAGTGTAATGGTAATTCTGAAACAGGTTAGGGTTAGTTTAAAAGACAATTAAAAAAATAGCTAAAAGACAAGCTTAAAGATGAATTATGGGCTGGTAGTTATGGGTAGTTATGTAATGCTAGATTTGATTTCTATGAAAATGACAACAGAAAACTCTAGGGGAATGGTCCCTGAATTAGATGCATAGCTGAGTAGAATCTATTCTTGAAGTTGCAGTGGCTCACAAGCCCAAATTAGAGAGTGCACCTTTGGGGTTTTTTGCGGCAGCAATATTTATTCAGTCGGTAAAAGTAGTGACCAATCAAGGATCTATCTTTCTACCGGGAAAAAAAAAATCAAGTATCTATCTTTTCTTTCTGCTGTGTGCCATTGTCTCTTAGAAACCTTAACCACCTGAACTCAAAACAATTTCAAACAAAAGGCAGAAAATTTAAAGGAAAATCTTAAAATTAAACGTTTCAATGTTACAAAACATTGTTTTTGTGAGGTCAAAGCTTAGATTCAGAAAACACTTTGAATGATCCTTAACCCCTTAGCACATACTCTTCTACACTTTTTTTTTTTGGGTGAGATCCTTGACAGGCCTTGAACCCCATCTCTGTTGTAAGCTTTGATGCATCAGCACTAAAAACCTGGTGATATATTAGCTGTTGATGTGTTTTCTATATAGATCAAATGATGAGGACATGGGAGAAAGGTGGGGCGCACACATGGCCTTCGTGGGGTCCACACATGAAGACACACAAGAAGGCACATGGAGGAACACATGGAGACACATGATGGAGTCTTTAGAGTTATTTTACTGTTTTACTTAATAGTTTATGAATTATTAGATTCTAGGACATGTGAGTCATTTTAATTTTTGTTTTTGGGTATTTTTGTAATAAGGCATTATTGCCAATAGTATTTTAGTAATTTTAGAGACTCAACAAGTCAAAGTGGGGCCGTCTAAGAGTGCTGAACGAAATTCTCTTGAAGGGCTTGATTTTAGCCCTTTTTGTTTTTAGAAAGTCAAGTTTTTAGTAGTTTTGACTTTAAGAAAGTCTTAGGTAACAAGTAAGGTAGTAGTTTAGGAGTTTCTAAGTTGGCTTTTGCTATTTTTTTGAGTTTGTGAGCCTATATATGGGATGCACATTTTTGTACTTGGTATGATGGAATTAATAAAATTTTTGGTTGGTTTTTTGCTCTCCATAAGTGAAATTCCTTATTTCCTTCAAACTTGAAGAGTCTTCAAGTCCTTGGTGCCTAAGGCTGGGCTTGGTTGATGATTTTCAAGTTCTGAGGTTGGTGATTTCCTTAAAGTATATCCTATTTTCTCATCATCTTCTTCTTTTTCTTCTTTGATATTTTCTCTGGTTTCTTGATTTTTCCTTTGCTGTAAACCCATCCCATAAGACTTTTCTCCATTAAAACCTTCATCCATCTCTCCCTAACTCACCCTACACCTGCCGGCCACCATAGCCCATCAACCTTTCCATTCTTTCATCATTCAACAACCACTTAAACACCCTATATCATCCGGTCAGTACAAAGATCATAAAGAAAAACCATTAGTTCCTCAAAGAAACAGTCATACACATGCTGTCCAGTTTTTTCCAAGAAGCTTCCTGGTGTGATTTTCAAACTTTTATTAAGGGTTACACGATCCCTGACCTGTGGCTCTTATAAAGACACTTCTTAAGTGTTTTGGATTGAAAACATCAAAACCCATGAAGTATAGCTTGCAGCTGGACTTGAAACTATCATTTTCCCTTAAAATTTTAAGGAAGACTTATTCCCTTTTGGTTGGCTATACATGGGATCGTGGTTATGAGTCAATGAAAGAGTTATAAACTTATAATTGTTTATTTTTTTAAAATTTTAACAAATCATTCTTTATGGGCTTGAAAATTTTCTGTTTTGGAATTCCCTGGAGATCAAGTTTTTGAGAAAATTCCTAGATGACATATACTTGATTGTTTTGGGTCTACCTTGGTGGCTGATCAATGAAGGGCCTTGAGAGATATCTTATGTGATAGAATGTGATCATTGACTGAAGAAAATATCTCTTGAGCACCTAAACTTCATAACAAGCTACTGCCAGGTCTTATTGTTTGAAGATTTGGATATGCCCAGCCTTGTTCTACATCATCAAAGCTTTGAATGATTTCACCTAACGCCAGCCAAAAACTGTCTGAATTATCCCTATTTGAGATTGTCTGCAACCTCAATAAATATGTAAAATTCTTGATTTCAGTAGTTTTTGTATTGTAATCTCTTTGTATTTGTAAAATTGAAAACTAGGTATCTATGACAAATGTCGGAAGTCATGAGAAGGGAAGACTTAGAAAGAGCTTATATAGAAAAAGAAAGTTCAAAGGATGGAAGTTCCAAATGTTGCACTTCCATTTTCTTTTCTCATCCTTAAATTGTAGAAATACATTCACTAAGATAAAAATTGAAAAGGACTGGCAAAGGTGGTAGCCATTTGATCGACATTAGTGCGAGGGATCTGGCTAGATCCACTTGATTTTGTGAGATCTAGGTCTAGGGTTTTATGAAGACGAGAAGAAGAAAGGGGAAAAATGATAGGAAACATGAATAATGTCTCTTCTTCTTTTGTTTTATTTATATAACAATGGGTTTTACAAAATTACCGCCAGTGAACATTTGTATAGACATGTACTTAAATGACTTATATGACCAATATATCTTCACACTTCAACACTCCCCCTCAAGCTAATGCTTATATATTTATCATGCCTAGCTTGCGTAAGTCAGTATGGAATTGTGTACCATTGACTCCCTTGGTTAGGATATTTGCTAGTTGATCATCAGTCTTCACAAATGGAGTATTTTTCAGTCCACATTTCAATTTATGTATTTGGTTTTGTCACGTTGCACTAGGTGAGGAATACTGATTGCTACTTTGTTGTTAGAATACAATTAATGCAAAACGAAAACACCCCATATTCAAATTTGATGGGTTTATGAAAGGGTATTTTGTGTTTAATATTGTTGTATGAAAATAATTTATATTTTTGTCAGTTTTAGGTTAGTTTTTTATCAGTCAGTTTGGGGGTTTTTAGTTATTTTCTAGTCGAATAGGTAGAAAAGTAAAATATCTATCTCCATCACTTTCTTCTAGGCCTTATTTTGGAAGGTGAAAACTTGTCTGTTTGGCTTGATTTTGGTGTCATTGAAAGGTTATTCAGTTACCCTTCCAACGAGTCCAAGATTTTGGCTGCATTTGGTAACACTCTTATTGATTCAGCTCTCATATCCTGATTTTGGATTCTATCAGGAATGCATTCTCTGGAATCAATTCCAAAATTAGAAATGTGTGGTTCGGCGGAAAAGCCCCATTCCTTTAAAAGAATCTTCAGCAAAAGTAGTTTTCATACACCATGTCCCATAGTTCAAATTTTGCTTCGGCGCTAGATCTTGCTACAAATGATTGCTTCTTGCTCTTTCAAGTCACAAGATTTGCTTCAACAAAAGAACAATATCCTGATGTTGACCTTCTATTAATGATATAACCTGCCTAATCAGCATCTTTATACACATCAATCATCATGTGACCATGTTTGGAGAACAAAATACTCTTTCCAGGGGATGACTTCACATAACACAGTATTCTCTAGGTTGCCTTTAGATGTGTTGTTTTTTTTGGATAATTGTTCTAGATGTGTTGTTTTGGGAGCATGCGTAAACTGATTCACTACACTGACAGCATATGCAATGTCAGGTGGAGTCAAGGACAAATATGTTAGATGACCAACTAATCTCTGATATCTTTCAGCATCAATAAGAGGATTAATGCTATCTTTAGACACTTTATGATTCACTTCAATAGAAGTATCCACAGTTTTACACCCCATCATACTAGTCTCATCTAATAGATCTGAAACATACTTCCTTTGGGATTTGAGGATGCCTCTTTTTGATTTGGCAACCTCAATCCTAAGGAAATAATTTAGTTGGCCTAGGTCCTTTATTTTAAAATTTTGGTCCAGATATCCTTTCAGCTCATGTATCTCTTCTGGATCATTACCACTCACCACGTATGACATCCACATATCCAATGATTGTTGCAACTTTACTTCCACCATGTTTGATAAATAGTGTATGATCCGCTTAACTTTGTTTTATCCATACTTCCCCATTGCTTCTTTAAACCTTTCAAACCAAACTCTTGGAGATTGTTTCAATCCATAGAGAGTTTTCTTAAGTTTGCACACCATGTTCTCAAATGAGTGAGCTTAAAACCAGGAGGAAACCACATGCATACCTCTTATTCTAGATCACCATGTAAGAAGGCATTTTAACATTAAGTTGAAAATGTAATCAATCATGATTTGTAGAAAGTATGAACAATACTCGAATCGAATTCATTTTCTTCACTAGTGCAAAGGTTTCATGATAATCAATTCCATAGGATTGAGTGAATCCCTTTGCTACTAATCTTGCCTTGTACATTTATACAAACTCATTAAACTTATGGTTTACAATGAACAGCCAATTACATCCTATTGGTTTCTTTCCCTTTGGTAAATATACTAGATCCCAAGTAGCATTTTTTTACGCTCTCATTTCTTCACACATGGTATCTTTCCATTTGGGATTAGTGAGTGCCTTTGCACATTGTGAGGCAATGAAATAGAAGAACCAAAAGCAACACAGGTACGATAAACCGGTGATAAGGAACAATAGGACAAAAACTTGAGATTGGGTGATAAGTGCAAGAACGAATACCCTTATGAATAGAAATATGAAGATTTGAGTTAGCAATTGTAGGTGAAATGGTAGAAATACTACATAGGTATCTTGGTTGGCTACATGAGTGGTGGTAGGCTTCCATCATGAGTAGACATGCGACTCCTTTTATGTCTTTATTGAGCTTTGCCTTCTATCACCACTACCATTACCATCTTGCATACTCAATTAATTACCCTAGAGTCAAATACATAAGGAGGAGCAAAAGTAATAAGAATTGGAAGAATCAAGGGAGAAAATTGCTCTTCATTCGATGCACCCCCCTTACGAGGAGGCTTCTTTGAAGTGAGGAAAGGAATGGACCCAAAGAAGATAACATCGAGGGTGGATTGTATCTACTCCTCTTATCTAACGCTCCTCTCCGCACCCTATCAAGGGGCAGGCACATCAGCACCGACAAGTGATATGCGCCCCCCCAAACAGTGAAAATCACTTGTCGGCGCTGATGTGCCCACCCCCTGACAAGGGGTGGAAAGGAGCGTTAGTTAAGAGGAGTAGATACAATCCACCCTCGGTAATTTCCATGGTTGTGAAAATAATGATGGTAACATTGTAGCCCCTTTTATGTGGTGAGTAATTGAGAAAGATACACTTCAAAGCTTTTGGATCAAGTTTGCTCTGATGAGATTTATGTATGTTGGACATAACAAATGCACCAAAACACTTTAGGGGGAACAATAAATTGAGGCGATTGTGGAATTAAAAGTTCAAGAGGAGTTTTAAAATCTAGGACTAGAAAGTCATGTACAACCTCAGATCAAAAAGTTTTTGGGACGTTCATGGTGAACATGAGGGAATGGGTAATATCAAGTATATATGTGTATTTTTTTATAATTCCATTCTCTTGTGGAGTTTCAACACATGTGGTTTGATGGATTATTTCATAAACAAAATATAGGATAGTAAACATTTAGACAAATATTTGCTCCTATTATTAGAACAAGAACTTTTATGTTTGTGTTAAAATGAGTGCAGACCATTTTGTGGAATGTGTTCAACATAGAGAAAACATCACTTTTATCTTTCTACAGATATACTCATGTGGCATGAGAATAATCAACAAATATCACAAAATACTAAAAAACCAAAAACACTATGGGAGAGAGACCCCACACATTAAAATAAGCAATTGAAAAAGGGAAACTACTTTTATTATACAAGAGGGATAAGTAGTTCAATAATGTTTAGCCAGTTCATAGGTTTCAAAATGCAGAGTAACATTACATGAAAGAGGAAGAAACTGAGGTAACATCTTTATTAATAAAGAAAAAAGAGGATGGCCAAGGCGACGATGCCATATCATTAACTGCTCCAAATTGCGATTATGATTGCTGGTGGTGGATTGAAGAGCCTGGGAGACTCATGATGAAGTATCGAGCTTGTAGAGCACCCTGCTCATGATCACCCTCTTCCACCACTTTGACCCTCTCTAGAAGAAACCATATCTGACCTCTCATGAGAAGATGATTTTGGAAGCATTACACTCTTCCTACTCTCTTCACTCTGTAGATAAGAATATACTTGATTCAGAGAAGGAAGTGGATCTTTCCCTAAAACCTGTATAATACATCGCCGTTCATATTTATGATACAAGACAGCTAACAGCTCAAAAATCCGATTCATTTATACCAACTTCTTGGACTTAAGAGCATCTGATGCACAATCAGATTGACAATCTTGGTAACGATCTAATTGATGTGATCACACCACGTGGAAGCCTTAGGACCTACCAGCGTTGGAGGAGAGGTCCTCTTACCATTTGGATCGAGAAGAGATGTGGAGGAGCCACATAGGCCACAGTTGGTGCTGTTTGGAGCACATCTTAATGCTATTTTTACATATGGTCGTGTGGACTAATTTTTGGCAGCATGTGCCTTTTTATTTGTTTTGGTGTTTTGTGTCTTTAGTTAGTATTGAGGGTTGCTACATTATTATTTGAGTTTGAGGTTCTTACTTGCAATAAGTTTATGTTTTAGAGTTAGTTGTTATAGGGAGTTTTTAGTTAGAAGTTTGAAGTTATTAAAATTAAGAAGTTTCTTATATATATTTTAAATCTGAATTTGAATTGTAAGGGGGGAACTATAGCAAATCGTGGGCTATAAAAGAAGGCCCTCTCCCACTTGTTTTTCTTATGAAAGATAGAATAAAATTCTGGTTTTCTTTCTCCCAAGATTGGAGTGTCTTCTTCTTCAAGTTTTGTGTCAAACTTGAATCTAAGGAGGCATTTCCTAGGTTGTGGTGAAGAGATTTCTCTTCTTCAAGTTTTCTTCCTTCTTCTTCTTATTTTCTTTGGTTACTTGCTGCCCAACCTGCAACACCCATCTTCTCCAACCTTTTTCCTGATTTCTCACCACCAAAACCCTAATTCTCCATCACCCCTTCCAATTGGCTAGACCTTACCATTATCCCCTTTTGGATTTTTCCATAAAAACCCACTTTCTTAAAAGTCTAGACCTGCAGCCCTTTTCCTGCGTTTTCCCCTATTTGATTTTATCTAAAAATCATAAAATTAATAGGTCCTAACCCTACAGCACCCTGGAAAATACCCCTTCATTATGTTCTGATTTGGAATCAAATTTTCCAAACAACCATAACAACCCTGCGGCAGCATTTGGTTAGGTTTTTCTCATTGGATTTGGTATCAAAGCTGATATCACCTTGTTCTAAGACTGGGAACAGCAGCAGTAAAGTGTTCTTTGATAAAGGGACAATCAACATTGAAGATACTCATTGTTTGAAGCTTGCAGGCTTGCAGCTACTTCTGGAATCACTTCCCAAGTTGTTTGATTGATTTGTAGAATCATCTTCAAATTGTGGGACAGATCTGTTGATCTGGTCATACCCTGCGGCTACAAGGCACCCCAGAATTTTCTCATCCAATTCCCTGTAAATCATCTGTTTTCTGGTACCTCTAACAGTACCACTCAATAGCTTATTTGGAGGAGTATTCAAGTCTGAACTCTGTTCAGAAACCAGACCTGAAACAACAAACTCCTGGTCCTGTTTTGAACCTGATTAAATCTGCAAATAATTTGCTCCTTTTTGTAGTGCCATTATTTTATCCAGCTCTGAGGCTAGTGAAGACAAGTAGCACAATAAAGTGGGCAAATGGACAGTTTAAAAAAGAACTTTTAAAAACCAAAAATACCCTCCATCCTCTACCTTTTCGCACGACGATTGTTGAGTCAAGAAGATGTCTTCGCCATCACCATGATGAGGACATCATGCCACGTAGTGTTCATAGAGTCTATTAGAGGAGCTCTTTGACTATTTGGATGGAATAGAAGCCATTTGGGATAAATTTGCCTATTTTTCATATTGGGTATATATAGGACCCACATTTTCTTGGATGTAGATTACGTTTACTCTTTGGGACATGTTTATATGAGTTTAGACGCTATTTGGTGTGATAAAAGCCTCTAACACTCTTTCATTTAGTCATTTAATTTTATTTATATTTTATTTGGATTTTTGTAATAAGGATTTTAATTGTCCATCGTAGTTCACTATAGCACACTAGTCCTCCATAACCCACCATACTTTTGACTTTTCTCTATCATAGCTCACCATAGTCTCCTATAGCCCACCATACTTTTGACTTTTCTTTGCCATAGGCCACCATAGCCCTCCGTAGCCCATTATACTTTTTTATTTTAGGTTTTATTTTATTTTATTTGAGTGATTGTATAGCCTTTTTATAGACCCTTGATTATGAATGAAGGCAATGAATGAAAGAAAATTTTAAATGAAACTTTGGGTTTCTCTTCCCTACAAATGATTTTTTTTTTCTTAAGCTTTGGTGCCAGGTTTGAGTTTTTGGTTGGTGATGATTAAGAGTTGAGGTTGGTGATTTCCTCAAGATACTTCTATCATTTTCTTCTCCCTTTTTTGTTTTTCTTCCTTTTGTTTCCTTTATTTATTTTTTTTACACTTTGGTTTTCCACCATTAAAGACCCTGAAACCTTTTAAAAATCTAATTATTTAAGTGTTTTTGGATTCTCTCAGCCAACAATTTCCTTCCCCAATTATACCGCACCAAATTTGGTATCAGAGTCTGGCTCCAAGCTGTCCTTACATAATTGGGGTCCTTGGGCACTAAGTTGTTGGTTCGGGTGCCTGTTATCCTGCTGGTCACAATTGCTATTGTTCAAAAGAATCAAGGAAGTCATCTCATGCCACTCGAATACAGGTGGTTGTAGACACCCCACAGTGCTGTTGCTACTTCTCTACTTCCAGCCATATGACTATGATAATGACTCCATCATAGGGTTAACTCAGTATTGAGGTCTAGAACCGGTAATTCTACAATCTTGAGCCATCTATTTCGAGTGGTTGTTGCCTACCAAACTGCTACCCAAAGCTGCACACCCTAACACCTACTGCATTGTGAATAAAGCTGCTGCTGCTACTGCTAATGCTTTATCATCACCTTGATGCTGTTGTCTATGCAGTTGTTTCAGTCCAAGAGATCTTCTACTTTAGGTGATACTCATCTTTGTGTCTCCCGAGTTTCTACTTGCTATCTAACACTCAAAACCACCAACAAACCATCCCTTAGCCTGCTGTCTAGCACCCAAGTTACATCAATTTACCCTTTACCCATTACCTAAACACATATCCATATGTTAGCCCCTTTTACTTGTTGTCCAACACCAGTTAACCTCTTAAAACACTTCATTGTGGGTTGCTTAACCTACTTAACCTAACCCAATACCCTAATCAAATAGGTATTTTATATTGAATACTTGCTGACCCTAAAACAGGTAGATTAGAATCAACATATAGCTAGTTTTTTTCTTTATTTTATGTTCTAATCTTTGGTATCTAAGTTGAAATATAACTTGAAACTGATTGAGCTTTTGGTTTATTTGGTTAGAGAGTAGGAATCATTTTTATTGTACACATTGCCTTAAATAATTTGATTTGAATCTCCTCAATTCATCTACTACTGCATCATACATTCACATTTACTTGCTTACATCCAACATGCATTTTGAACTGAGTTAGGTTATTATATCTCATTGCATGCATCACTTGGGTTGCATACACATGTATCATCACCTTACGTTTTAGGAAGACCTTTAGGAGTCTACCTTCACCCTATAGTGGATAGTATATGCCCCTTAGATCAGGTACCAACTATCATCTTGAGATTGTTGCTAACCACTCCGACTTGACCTAACTTATACAACAGTTGTCCAAGATGTGAGGGCCACCAATGGGGCTTTGAGTCAGATGAGGGAGGAGATGAACGCGATGAGCTTAGATGTTTGGAGCATGAACCAAAGAATAGATGGGTTAGAGAACTCGAGACCTAGGAATGAGGGTTCTGTCGAGGGAGACCACCCTAGGAGAAGGGAGCAAAACTTTATTTCCTCTTCTTGATTCTTTAATTTTCTTTAATTCTTTTCTTCTATTTACTAATTGGAATTCTTGCATGTATTTACGCAAAAATTTGAATTCTTGAATTGTTTCTTTAATTTTCAGCATTCTTGAATTTCAAGATTCAATCTTTAGGCTTTTGTTCATCAATTAAATTTTGTAGGAGCCTAATCCCATTGGTATCCTACATCATCTATTCTCAAGAGAAGAAGACAACAAGAATCTCTATATTACAATAAAGTATATCTGCTACAAGATAGGGAGATTAGAGTTTGACAGCCTACTTGTTTTTCCTTCGTAGAATGTGGGAAGAATTAGTAATGCATGATGCATACACATTCAAGTGCAACTAGAGTTCGGAGGTATTACACAAAGCATTGAAATCAAATAAACTAAATCCCTACTCTTAGTTCCAGCACACCTTAAGCTCAATTAAGATGATCAAGTAATAATTTAACTCTAGACTAAGAATATGACCAACTAAAGAATAAAACAATAAACATTCAATAAAGAAAGACCTAGAAGATGAGACAAGAATAAAGTTTAGGCTGGGTGATATGAATGTCAAAGTGAATTCTTGGGTATGGATTTCTGTTTTCAGATGTTGGGTAAAACATGAAGTTTTGAGTGGAGATTTAGGACTAAAAGAGTGGGTGGTCTTCCTCTACAAAACCCTCCCTTTTGGGTCTCGAATTCTCTAACCCATCCATTCTTTGGCTCATGCTCTTAACGTCTAAGCTTATAGCATTCATCTCCTCCCTCATCTGACTCATGGTCTCATTGGTAGCCCTCACATCTTGGGATAACTGTTGATGATGGATGTGTGTGTAACCCAAGTGATGCATGCAATGAGATACAATACTTTACTCAGTCCAAAATGCATGCTTGATGTAGGCAAATAAATGTGAGTGTATGATGCAACAGTAGATGAATTGTGGAGATTCAAATCAAATTATTTAAACCAATGTACACAATAACCAAGATTCCTATTTCTAACCAAATACACCAAAAGCTCAATCAGTTTCAAGTTATGTTTTAACTTAGATACCAAAGATTAGACTATAAAATAAAGAAAAGAACTAGCTATATGCTAATTCTAATCTATCTGTTTTAGGGTCAACAATCATTCAATATCAAACACCTATTTGGTTGGTGTATTGAGTTAGGTTAAAGTAGGTTAAGCAACCCACGATGAAGTGTTTTAGGAGGTTACTTGGTTATGAACAACAAGTAAAAGGGGCTGACATATGAGGTATGTGTTTAGGTAATGGGTAAAAGGGTAAATTGATGTAACTTAGGTGCTAGACAGCAGGTCAAGGGATGGTTTGTGGGTGGTTTTGGGTGCTGGACAAACAAGTACAAACTAGGGAGACACAAAGATGAGTATCACCTGAAGTAGAAGATCTCTTGGACTGAGACAATAACGTAGACAGCAACACCGTGGTGATGATAAAGCGTTAACAATAGTAGCTTTACAAGTCAACACTTAGAATCCAACAAGGCAACAGATGTTGGGGTGTACAACTTTGGGCAGCAGTTTGGTAGGTGGCAACCACTCGAAATAGATGACTCAAGATTGCAAAATTTCTAGCTCCATACCTCAGCACTGAGTTAACCTTATGATAGAGTTATTATCATATTCATATGGCTGGAATTAGAGAGGCAATAACAACAATGTGAGGTGTCTATAGCCACCTGTATTCGAGTGGCATGAGATGACTTCCTTGATTCTCGTGAACAATAGCAATTGTGACCAACAAGATAATAGATACTTGAACCAACAACTTAGTGCCTAAGGACCCCAATTATGTAAGGACAACTTGGAGCCAGACTCTGGTACCAAATTTGGTGCAGTACAATTGGGGAAGGAAATCATAGGCTGAGAGAATCCAATAACACTTAAAAAATTGGATTCTTGAAGGGTTTTACGGTCGTTAATGGTGGAAACTAGAGTGTAAAGAAAACAAATACAGAAAGGAAAAAGAGGGAAGAAAAAAAAAAGAAAATGATAGGAGTACCTTGGGGAAGTCACCAACCTCAACTCTTGATCATTACTAACCAAAAGCTTAAACTTGGCACCAAAGCTTGAGTAAAAAAATCGTTCGTAGGGAAGAAAAACCCAAAGTTTCATTTAAAATTTTCTTTCATTCATTGCCTTCATTCATAATCAAAGGCCTATAAATATGATATACAATCATTCAAATAAAAAAAAAAAACCTTAAATAGAAAAGTCTAATGGATTATTGTGGGCTA